>JANIJG010005615.1:8380-47369 GCA_024611175.1 Megaceryle torquata
GATTTCTCTAAATAAGAGCCCATCTCTATAAATTATACATATAAAAGAAATGGACTTAATCTGAAATCAGTGGGACTTCAGCACACTCTTGAATTCAATCATACAAGGTGAGGGAAACTAAAAAAGAAAAGACTACCTTGTCCATCCTCTGACCTCTAATGTTGTTTGTTGGGTCTTTTTTTTTTTTTTTTTTTTTTTTTTTTTTGAGTTGGAACTTAATTCTTATGATTTGTGGTTATTTCTTGCAGAGTACTTTTAATTACATCAAACCTGACTGCATCATAAAAGCAAATGAGCAGTTACGTAGTGGTAGACAGGCACAGCAAGAGCTCATTAAGAGCATTGCCATGTTGGAAGCTTTCTGAAACACCAGATTTTTGAGTGCATTGTCAGAATTAAGCATATTTCTATGGGAATCCTGAGCTAGCACAGGCTGTAAATAGCATGCAGGAAGAATTTTTCATTAAAGTTTTAAATTACAAGTAAATTCTGAATATTGCTCATACCTTCAACCTTCACAACTGATGAAATCCTAAGGTTTTTTGACTAGAACATTGATCTACATTTAATGCCCTGTACACAATGAAAATGAAGATTGTTTGCCAGCTTCCTGGTTCTGAAAGGTCAAGGCATTTCGCAAAAGAATTATTTTCCACAATTTTACAGTAGCATCCTTAGTTTTTTAATATTTTTAACTTTCTGAAGATTCTTGGATTGTATTGTAAACTCTTATCACCCTCCTTGAATTCACAAAACACAACCATGGGTATGGTGAAGTTTTAATATTTACTATTTCAGGAAAAACTTGTAACTGAAAAGAAAAAAAATATATTCAGGAGTGAACTTAACCTGAAATTTAATGTCAGGTAAGACTGCCATAGTTTTTTATTTCATCAGAATGTCATTCAGCAAGTGTCAAATTAATCTATCTTGGACCTTAGACAGCTGTAAAAAAACCAACACAATACTGCAAATAAAGCAACAACAACAAAAACAACAGCCATAAAGCAGGAACATGTAGAAGCATCAGTCAGTCAATTTATATTAGGTGTCTCTCAAAAAGGTGTAGTCTCCTAAAAATTATGAACTTGATACAGAAATGATTCCTTGACCTATGCCATAAAAAAATCCAGAGTAGATGATTAGTGTATGATTTGTTTTCAGTGTGAATTATTATCTAATATTTAGGGGGTATTATTCCTACTCCACCAAAATCTTATTTGTACTGAAGACTGCAGATTTTTGCATCTGTTAACAGTTTCAGATTAATTACTGTCTGAAAAGCTTTTCATTATCCTTTAATCTCATTGTCTTTTAGTTTCTGTTCTACAGTGGTATTAATAAATTGTAAACAGTTCTTCGCAGATTGTAGCATGACTATGGCATGTGAAAGAGATTAATTCTGGAGTGGTTTTGGTATTAGATATAAGGAAGATCCCATCATTAAAGTGATGGGGTATCAGAGAAGTGTATTTTTCACTTCTCTGACCTGCATGGAGAAAGGAGATCTTCTTCTTCTTGGCTTGGGACAAAATCATTTCCCTAAACTGTTTTTTCTTCTTTCATATATTAAAAGTGCACTCCCTCATAAGCCTATATTTTCTAACAGAAAGTCACACATCACAGTAAAGTTGGGAGCCCAACAGAAAAAGATGGAAGGCACAGACACTTGTGAAAATGAATAACAGCTGTATGTTTCTTAATATAAACAATATTCAGAATACAGGTTCATATGAACTGTTGTTTTACAAAACCAGTGCCTACATGTAATGAAATAACTCATGTAATATAACAGAGTTCACATCTACAGAACTTATTTTATTAGAAGTATTTTAGGATATACATGCAGGATATTTCTTTCAGTTTAAAACAGGGATGCCACTGCAAGTAGCTAAACAATCTCAATTGCTGGGGAAAAAAAAATGTAGAAAATACCTGTAGTTTGCATGTTGAAAATAAGAACTAAAAAGCAAAGGGTTATTTATTACCAAAAGCAAGTGATCTGTTATGTATTTATTTTAAAACTTGAAACTAATTTCAAGTTTTTAGATGTAAAAAAAAAAAAAAAATCCCTCTGAAATTTAAGGTGTCAACTGGATTTGGATGCTTCCCAATGACTGTTTCTATAGCAACAACAAGCATTATGAAGATAATTTTAAAACATTTTTTTAACATCTTGCATTTGTGGCTGTCTAGCTTCAGAATGTAATATAAATACCTGTCTATATTTCAGCTCAGCCACTCCACAGAAAAGATGGAAAAAAATTATTTTCAGCTCCCATGTTTCAACTGACACTGCATGTATGCAAGCACTTTTCAGGAGCTTTTTGTTCTTAGTTAAGAAAAGCCCACTGGGTGGAGGCATGGAGCTGAATTTCATCAGAAGACAGCGATTCTTAGATTAATAAACGTAAAAAAAGAAAAAAAAGGATATTAAGACCAAAAACTGTTAGACTTATTTAATGAAGTCTGGTAAGTATTGACTGTTATTTGAAGGTGCACATATCTTATTTAAAACCTACCAATTATAATTTTAAATTATTTCTGGCATTAGAGAATCCATGGAAAACTTTTGTGACTTGCTCAGACATATCCCTTGTTTTTAATTTTATGCTGTCCAGTTACAATTTTAGCTATATCCTGCTCTAGCTTTGCTGGTTACACAAGCAATACTGTAACAATTACATATGTATTCATGCTTCCCAATCTACATAGAAGGAAATCCTGAAGTCTTGCAGTGTAGTCTACTTCAGCAATTTTTTCATCTCTTCTGAGCACCAATTGCCAGTTTAGCAGTATTTTTCTCTTAATAGAGGCACCCAAGATGAGCAAGGCTAACTGTTGCACAAGCCATTACAGGCTGCACAATGCCTTGTTTTCCACTACATTGTACGTTTCTCCCGTGCTAAAGAAGACAACTTGGCCACAGACCCTCTATTTCTCATCTGAACTTGCTGCCTGGCTAATAGCATCAACAAACAACCCTTCTTGCAACAGAAGCAGAGCTGTAGCACAAGCTAAACACAACTCCACAGCTCCCTGGGCTCAGCTTTGTCTCACAGCTGCTGACAGCTGTGACTATACATTCTGGTGGCACCAGTGTCACAGGCAGCTCAAATGCTCTTACCAGGTGAGCCTCTACTCCTGAAACTACAACCTGAAATGACACAGAGGGCATACTTTCACCCCGCTCTGCAGTGGTTCAGCTGGAGTAGCTGCTTGAACAGGACTGGTGTCCTCTCAGGCAGAACTGGGGATGGAGGCCAGAAGCAGTCTATTGACATCCTTTTCATACATATATAGGGATTTTTAATGGAGTTCTGTGAGGTGCTGGGATTTACTAATCTCTGTCTAATTTGCTTTCCTGAACTTGGACACAGTTTCAGCCCAGGACCTCTATCTGTCAGCTGCAATGGTAGTGACATCTGTCACTGTTCTGCTGGTGATGTATCTCAAAGCAACTTTGTGTGAGGTCTTTGTGGAACTGTATGGAAACAAAAAACAAAGTCAACAAGACCTAGTTAGAGGCTTGACAAAATCTGCACAGTCAATGCTACTCAATAGAGTCACAAGTACCTCAAGATCCAGGTACCTATTCTGTGCTCCTTCCTGGAAAATGCTTGGAAAAGGTCTCCAGAGGAATTCCAATTAGTAAACTGGAGTCTTGTCAAATACCCATCTGTGAGAAAATCTATGTCCCAAGGTTAACTGAAATGACTGCTGTGCTACTGTAGTGTTTTATAGCTCTTCTTCAGGTTGGTTCACTCAGTCATCATCTTCAGCTAGGCACAAAGGTGGTCTGCAGTCAGGATATATACACCTTTAAAGTACAAAAGCAAAAATATTGGTTAATATAAAAGAGATAGTTAGGAGTTAATGGGCTGTTAGCCTAAGCATCAGTGTGCTCATCACCTTTGTCATGATGAATCTTTGCTGAGAGGCTGGCATCAGTCCGGGTTGGACACAAACACACATCCTTTGTGCTTCAAGTTGCTGTCTGCCACCTGCTGCAGCAACACTGACAACACTGGCAATCTGACCAGGTGCTTCACAGCTAGTTCCCAAATGAACAGACCAGTCTGACTGGACTCCCGGCTTTGTTCCATTAGGACTTTAAACCTTTCCATACTGGTGTTTTCTCTCTAGTATCTTTGAGCTAACTAATCATGCTGTCTCAACAGTTGTACCCCTGGGTGAGACTTTTATCTTTTCTATCAGACCTTCTCACAGCATTCCTACAACAGCCAGAGTTATTCTGCCGTGTCACACAAAATCTGGATCCTAGATACCTGGTCCACCGGGGAGAGTGAGAGCAGCCTTCAGATGAGGTTGCAGAAGGAAGTTTTCAACCTGTGCACCGATCCAGGAAAAGGCAAGCAGGATTTCATTCCTCTGGTTAATTTAGAGCTAAATTAATTATATTACTGGTTCTACTCATCTGCTACTTCTCACAGCCCAGGGTAAATTACAAAATGACTGGTAATTTCTTGTTGCTCAAAGTTACTCTGGATCATGGAAGCAGCATTTTCATCCAGATCAGGATGGTCTGCATTAAAATTCAGACATGAATCATACAGTATAGTATCAGGGTCTTCCAGCCAAGGTCCAGGACTCCCCTTTGTCCTTGGCCCTAACATACCTGTTTGCCTATTCCTCTGACCTGCCTAGGTCTGAATTGCAACCCTGCCTTTGGATGCATCACCTCATCCCCAGTTTAGTGTCCAGGTCACTAATGAAGTTAGACAAGACAGGCCCCAGGACAGATCTTTGTGGTACTCCACTTGTCACCATCTCCAGGTAGCATTTCACAACCCTCCGAGTTCAGTCATGCAGCAGCTTTTTACCCATCTGGTAACACATAATCATCTTTTGAATGGGAACTATGCAATGTGTATCACATTTTGCTTTTTCCTCAGGTATCAAGTAGAAATATTATTGAAAATTTGGGCCTTTTATTATTTTTATTTTATCAGTTTGTTCCTGAAATAGCATTGATAGGATTCCTTTTGTCCTAAATAGACCTTAAATTAGTTTTATTTTCCTTACTGCCAGCTATAGAGCTTCCTTTTTATCCTTTGATTTCCTCTATTGATTCTGTACAATTTCTTATTCATATTCATTTCACTATCCTTTTTTTTTTCTGTTCTCTTGAACATAAAAAGGATTTTTTTATAAATCTCTGCAACTCTGTGATGTATATATGTAATAAAAATGAAAATTTAGAAGTACCAATTTATGTGCATAAATTCAGCTCATTTAGTATTACTGAAAATAATGAGCATCATAAAAGAGGCAGTGATACTTCACATAAAAACAGTAATAGCTCTTATAACACCTAAGAATCCTGAAATACATTAATATTTTCAGGAGTATTTTTTACTCTGTCCCCTGGTGATCTCAAAATGCATGGTATCAGGGGGGGAGAGGGGAAAGAGAGGCCTTTCCACTGAACATTTTGAAACCAATGTTATCTGCTTGATTATTTTAAAAATATTATACAATTATTTTTGAAATAATTTCATTCTACTCAGTAATATTAGGTCTAATTTTTCATCCTGACAGATGATGAGTTGGATTTCAGAATTATACATTTTGTAGCTTAGTTCCATGATTTGGTTATATTTGTTATGTGCAATATACGTACTGAGGAAGCAGTAAACTTAGAATACTTCAAAAGTGACATACACTTCCCATTCAGGGATCTCTGAGTTCTAGCAAGATAATATAAGATTATTACAACATAAGGTTGTAAAATAGCTAGATAGCTTGTTTATGATTTCTGATATTTTTATCTTGTAGATTTATGATGAACTAAGCCAATCCAGAATTTTACAAGAAAAAGTGCCCATGTGTATTTATGCAGATTTTTTTCCTGACTGTTCTTCTCCTGAGACAAAATATATAGTATACATATATTGTAGCAACTTACGATTTTATTTTTCCCATGAGTTTTATGGGTAAATGGATGTTTTCCAAGTGAACTCATCACCAAGAACTTGTTTACATAATTTGATTGACAAACACCTTGGTACAATTGCATGCCATGGAAAAAAATCCTGGGGAAAACATAATTGAAGAGATTATTTTGTTTGATGGAGCTCTAGCAGTATTCTAACAACAAGAGTTTATGTACAACAGGGAATATTTTTATAACAGCAATTGTTTTTTAAATGACAGGTTTCATTCCAGATGGCTTTTGAAAACACAATCCTGATAGACCATTGAATTTGAATTCTAGCGCCTTCAATTTCTTTGACACCCACTTGGGATAATTATGCTTATTTGTGGTTGGAATCAGTAGGTGAGAGCCATACCTGAGGAAATAAAGAAGCAATTCATGCAGAGCTGGAGTGAAGCATGGTGAAGAGGGCCCACCTGACCTGTCAGTACAGTGTGTGCCATATGAAGTTTGAAGGGTCACCTCTATTTGAACAGGGGAGAGAGTAAGGCAGTGACAATCTCAGCTCCTTTCTGTAAATGCCTCCCTGAAAGACAGTACCAACCTGCTAACGTTAAGGGATAACATAACAGTTAGGAATGACACTGGCTTGGCACCACTCTCTTCTGTGTGGTATAGACATTCCTTTTGTCTTTGAACAGCATCCAGAAGAACCAGTCCATTAGTAGGCAGCTGGAGAGAGTGGAGCAAATAAAAAGTGACTATCCTGTTTTCTGTTAGGTCAGTTACTCATCACTGATTACCAAATGCTTTATGAAAACACAATTCATCCTGCATGTTACACACATCTTCTTCTGTTCATGAGGAATTTTAAATCTGATAATATATAGTTCTAATCTGATTGTTCTATCAAAACATTTAAAATAGCAGAATGATTGATTAGTAGGTAGCAATGATTCTTTTTCCTGGTATACCTTCATAAAAAAAATATGAGTATTTTAGCATTATCTGTAGCATTACATGTTCTATAGTCTTCAACATCTCTATGGTTTTGACTTGCAGAGAGAGACAGAGAGAGTAAAAAGAGATTGCATGTGTATGTGTGTACATGTTTGAAATGCAAAGATGTTACATACTCAGCTTTGTTAACATACTTTCCACTGTTCAATTTTACCCTGGATCCATAAAGTACTTAATCTGGTTTAAGAATGATCAGTTCCAGGGAAGTAATCACATTCTTTACACAGAGGGATACAATAAAGCTTTAAAACAGATATTAAGAAACTACAATAGAGTTGAAGTCATTCCATGGAAGTACTTGATCCTTCTTTGCCCATCTATTTTGAAGGCTGTTGTTATTTTTGTTTCACTACTCAATACCAATAATGTTCATATACTTTTCCTTTTTCCTCAAATACTATACTGGTTGTATTGTTTCACTACCTGAAAATTGTAGGTAGGATTGCTTCAGCTGGGCTTGTTATATCCTAGAAATGTTGGGCTAGAAATCAAGAAAACTGATGTTCAAGTCTGAAGATACTGCTTTTCCACTCTGACCATCATATGAAGAACTAGTTTGAACCT
The DNA here is from genome assembly GCA_024611175.1 of Megaceryle torquata. Classification (NCBI taxonomy): domain Eukaryota; kingdom Metazoa; phylum Chordata; class Aves; order Coraciiformes; family Cerylidae; genus Megaceryle; species Megaceryle torquata. The sequence goes on from JANIJG010005615.1 coordinate 15,864, forward strand.
TTCCCTAGGCTGTCTCAGTAGAACAGTAACTGTTAAACAAAGTCTAGCCCCTGGGGAACAAAAAAATAAAGCAGTATTCTTATGTAATGTTTCTGGAAGCTGGCAAATTTTCTTGAGTGAATAGAGTGTTTTTCCAAGTCAATATCTAGATTATACTTCTTGTTTGGGGTTTTACAGGCTTCCAAGGTAAAAAGAGAAGGAACAACATTTTTTTTTTTCCCTACTTTTCCTATTAGTAGCTCTTTCCAATAGAACTTCACAATAATATTTTCCCCAGAGAGCCTTAAAACAATACACCTTTTCCAAATTGAACACTTTACCTCTTGATTCCCACTCAAGTCAGCAAAACCTATTTTCTTGGCCTCTGCCTTGTTTCAACATAGAATAAAGAGAAATCTCTAAGGAATGAAAAAGAGTCATTGAAAATTGATCCCTATTACAATTTTAGCTTTGCAATTCACTGGTGTGCAGCCTGCACTTTGCAACAACAACAACAAAAAAGACTGGAAAAACAATGCTGTGATGTAACCTGTCATGTAACCTCCATGTCTTCATTCTCCACTGCTGGATCTGCCAGCACTCCTCTATATACTTATACAGATCAAGAGAGGAGTCTGTAGTGGAAGATCTCAGTGTAAGATAAGATGGTTGCCTATAATGAGTAGGTTTTGAACACTGTATAAGTCATACTAGGTGGCAATGCCCCGTGGAGTTAGAATCTTTTCTGTAACATTATATGTTAACATATTATAGAAATTATGCTAACTCCCAGAAAATAAAGTAATAAAAATTAATTCCATTGTTTTTAAACTCACTAAAACTATTCTAATGATAAAATATCAGATATTTAAAAAGTTTATTGTGCTACAAAGCCATTAAATTTCTGTTGTAAAGACACAGTAGTAGTAGCAGTAGCAATAAAACTATCCATACACTTTTGTATTTTAAGAATAGACATATGCTTAAGTGTGATAATTAGTCATAATTGAAGCAGCTTCTATTAACTTCATTTTATTGAATTGATTCTTGGAGTAAAAATTTGGTCTATTGAAGGCAATAAGATTTTCACCTTGTATTTGCATCATGATATATTTTCTCCCCTTCTTTTGTTAACCTTCTTTTTGCCTCCATTGCAGTCTCATTTCTCAAAGTGATAGAGTTCAAAGATCTGATCACAAGACCTGATAGATCTTGTGGACCATAGGCCTTAATTTTAACTACCAGTAATTTTCAAGCTTTAAAACCAGCTAGATTTCCAGATGAAAATATTTTATTTCTTCTTGCTAGCGTCTGGGGATGGTAACACCAACACAGTGCCTCAAGACCTTCCTGTCTCTGTGATAGAGAACACACAGGTTTTTATGACCTCAAGGAAAAATGCTGTCATGTTAAACCACTGATTTCTCATTACATCCCCCCTTTTCAAATAGCTACAGCTAGAGACTTCATCCTTTGTTTGGAAATGCCATGTATCTGTGCACAGGGAGTTGTAAATCCTGTAACAAGCATGTCACCTTCCCTCTGGTGTCAAGGAACAAATGTTTCACCTCAGTTGTGTACCTAGGGCCACGTCTCTGAAAGGCAAATCTGTTTGGTGGTGCAATAATAGTACAGGAAAGCATTTAGTAGAACCTTCTGCTTTCATGCAGTACACAGAGGGCATTTCAGGGCATTTCAGAAAGAAAGTAAATTCCAACAGCTCCTAGTTTTGATGCTCTCTGTTCAGTTTAGAGGCAGATGAATGAAACATTCTTGTATCCCTTACAGAAACAATAAAGTAAAATCTTAGCAGAAATCATATGGTTCCAGATTTCCTTTGCACATCCCAAACAACATTTTCTTGAGAAAAAGCCAAAATGTAAATTTCCAAGTTCCTGTTAACAAATGTATAGTCTGAATAAACGTGTATCTCTGCATTTAACCACTAGGTCAATAAAACATTTACAGAACTCAGTTGTAAAAACAAACTGCAAAATTCTACAGAGGAAGCTCAATACTTATGCAGTTACTAATTTTACTACTTCATAGATTTAAATTCACCAGTGCATTTCATGCTAGTGTAAAATGAAGCATATGTTCAGTCAAAAATATTTGTCTAGGTTATTTATATCCTCTAATGTCATCACTTTCTACTTATTGCAATCCTACTATAGCATACCATTGCATTATGGAGGGAGTGAAAGGGGTTTGTTCTTGTGTCCAGTTGGGAAAAACATTATTTTTTTCCAGTGATGGCATAGGACACTTCAGGGGAAAAAAAAAAAAAGACACACAGATTGCTACATAATAATGTATGTCCTTGTTGGGGTTTTATTTAAGTCATATTTCATTAGTTCCCTAGAAGTAGCTCATGGAACATCATGAGCATATGGATTACAAGCAAAAAGCAGTCTTTACTATTGAGCAATCCTACTTATAACTGGTGTTTGGATGCTAAAGTCAAGTCAGAAGCAACTGAGGGCTGGAAACTAACATCTGCGACTCACACTCAGAAGGAGGGAAAATCGTAAGGGCAGTGTAACAGACTTGTAGCTACATCTTTTGAATAGAAGTCTTTTCAGATGGATCACTTTTATATCAACCTTTTCTCAATGCAGTGGTTTTGTAAACAAAATACAGGCCGGATTTGCCGAAGAGAAGTGTCACAACCAAACTGCTGGTAGCACAGAGGGTCATGCAAGATTTGAAAATTCCTTTGGAGTAAATTAAGACAAAACAACACCAAATGACTGATCAGTTTATTAATTTTATTGAAAACAAGAAGCTTTATATGTAGTTCAGAAAGCTTTGGTCACTAACACCTTAAAGTTTGTAAGAGTAGAAGAAAGAAAGGGGGAAAAGGAGAAGAAGAAAGATATCACCACCCTTGGTTCCAGCAATGTCTTGTAGGACCAGTCCAGATCTTGATTTCTTGGGTGGTGGGTGCAAATCCAGGGACATATCGCAGAACTGGTCCAGATCTTGCATTCTTTCACTGTGGATGCACACTAATCAATACACCACTGTCCTTTTTATACACACTGGACGTGAGTGGAGTGGCCATGGCCCTGTAACAGAGAAATTAAGTCAGGAAAAGACCTTCAAAAAATGTATCTCTTCCTTATCTGCAAGGAGCAGGACTCTCCTCAGGCCAGGGTGGAGCAAGGTTGTTGCCCCATTTCATACCTTCACCCTCCAGGCAGGCTTTTCTCATTCTCCACACAGGACACAAAGTTATCACCACTCAAGGTTTGAGACATTAGTCTTTTAAAAGAGCCATCAGGCTCTTACAAGAGGCCATTCGAGTCACCTAGACCAGGGAGAGTCACTTCCAGGTAGGAGGATTTCTTTATGGATATAAGGCTGATAAAGAACAGAGTCTAAGGAAGAAGGGTTGGACTCTAGGAGTCCTTCATCACATAAGAAAATAGTCTGGAAAGTCTGTGATTGCTTTCAGGCAAACATCACAGTTTGGTTTGTGTTTTGGTTTTTGTTTTGTTTTGTTTTCTGAAGGGAAAGATCTGACACTATATGATACTTAACACTTCCACTCTTTTTTTATTTTTTTCTGACACCTAGATAAAACTTCCAGGATCCAAGGACTTCATGTAATACCAGGAAATAGAACCCTTGGATTAATTCAGATTTAACAGGCCTTCTGTGCAACTAATCTCATTTTATTCTAAATTCTAAAATGCAGGCAACATTGCAAGCAATCCTTTTACTGCTCAACAATAGTATCAAGCTTTCAGTATTTCTAAAGTTGTCATAATAAGGTGATCTTCATGCCATAAAAAGGATTGTTCAGTAATGATATATGAAAACTGTGAAGAATATATCAAATTTCTACAATATCTGATTCCATCAGGATCATTGCTAGTGTGACCTTTTAAAACCCATGGAAGAATTTGTTTGGAACCAAATCCTGAAGCTGGCTATTCATGTATTATGGTATTGCATTTTAAATGGTGATAATAGCAAGAAATTCTTCTTTTTGGATAATTTTCTGCTTATTTTTCATGATTCAGATGTTCAAAATGGTTTACATTTTCTCTTGCCTTGCCTGCATGTGGAACATTTAGAGAACTAGTGAAAAGTATGTAAGCCATTCCATATTCTTCATTACAATGATGACCTTCCTAAAAGAATATTTTTCCAGTGATAGAACCAAGTCATTGACTAAGAAACGTTGTTTTACTGTCTGTATTTTTATAACAAATGTGATCTGTGCCTTCATTAGACAATTGCTTTCCTTTATGTGGATTTTTCAAATGTAACATATAAGAGTAAACAACTCCTAAAACCAGTTCTTAGCAGAACTTTAGATCTTACATTTTTAAAAGGTTTTATTTCCTGCCATAATGGCAGTTCACACATGACTGAGATCAAGATTACTTTCAGTCACTGACTGGGGAACTGTAGAATTCTTCTGGATGCAGTGTTTTAGGCAATAAAATAGAAAACAATTTCTTCCTGACCTTACAAGTATTTCTTTCTTAGCGAGAGTTCAAATTATGTCAGATTTTGTCACAGAAAACCAATAGAAGAATTATTAGTAACATAAGTCAGTGATTTGGGAATGGAGATAGAACCAGTATAAGGCTCAGTAAGTGTTCTTCACAAAATATATCCTGTTTCCAAAGTGAGGCTTCACTTTAATTATTTTTGCTTCAGATTACATCCATCAAATTATTAATTTCTTACAAGACCCTTAAAAAAATATTATCTCTCTTCTCCAGGGAAAACAGGAAATAGTCTCAAATAATGAGCTGCCAGATTTGTGGAATTGCCTCTTTTGTTGTCATGGAAACTAAAGTTATGAAAAATTGAATGAAAGAAGCTGATGATGCCTCCCATAGTTTTCCTATAATTCTGAAGCTGTTAATGTTCCTTAACACAGAAAATTATTTGTAAATACTTCGGACCAAAGGATGGAAAAATATTGAGTTTTGTTGAAGAGTAACTCTATATTATCTGTGTAACTGGAGCATAATAATGCTTGCTAATCAATATCCTACAGAAGAATATTACAAATTGTAATCCCAGCAAAGTCAGTAAAAATTTACCATATAAAATAGTAGGAACAGAATTTGATCCAAGTGATGATGAATTATTGTTCCACAGATCCCTTGGAGTTTCCACCATTGGTAATTTATCCCTTTTTAAAAGTTAATTGACAGTTATTCTAGGACTAGATCATTCTTCAGCTGTAGTTTCCACAAGAATAGTGTAAAAAACTCTCTCTCTCAAAAAAAAAAAAAAAAAAAAAAAAAAAGAACTGTCATGTGGGATCAGGACAGCAAAATCCTCTAGGCTGATTGCTCTAGCCTATAGCTATGGTCTTAACTGTATCTATAATTGGCTTCTGAAAAAAATCCTGTACTCTAGGGTACTCCCACAGTTCACTAATGGGGGCATTTTACTTTGGTGACCATCTAGATCAACTTCTTCATTAAGAAGGTATCTTGTCATCAGGGAAGCAGCCAAATCAAAGGTACTTTGCGCAGGAATCAAACCAAATCCTAACTCTGTTTTATCATTTCTGTGTGATTTGATTGACAAGTAAATATTGTCTTCTGTTGGTCACAGAAAAATGTATAAGCAAATATTGGTTTTACCATTTCTGTTTCCTTCAAAGAAAACCAGCCCCCAACCCTCATGGTCTTCTCACCAAGACTACCAGCAAAATCTATTTTATTATAATTACTATTTTAATAATCTTAAAAGATCTAGAGTTTACTCACTGGTTCTTTACAATTATTGTAAAAACTACTATTTAAAAGAAAGAGAACGAATAGCAGAAGAGAAGAACAGCCCCATGGAGAAGGACCTTGGAGTCCTGGTGGACAACAAGTTAACCATGGGACAGCAATGTGCCCTTGTGGCTAGGAAGGCCACCAGGTGCCTAGGGTGCCTTAGGAGGAATGTGTCCAGCAGATTGAGGGAGATCTGCTCCCCCTCTATTCTGTCCTAGTGAGACCTCACCTGAAATATTGCATCCAGTTCTGGGCTCCCCAGTTCAAGAGGGACAGACAAGGATCTACTTGAGAGAGTCCAATGGAGGGCTACAAGGATGATGAAGGGACTGGAACACACGCCTTATAAGGAAAGGCTGAGACACCTGGGGCTCTTTAGTCTGGAGAAGATTGAGAGGGGATTTAATAAATGTTTATAAATATATGAGGGCTGAGTGTCAGGAGGAGCGGGGCAGCCTCTTCTTACTCGTGCCCTGTGATAGGACAAGGGGGAATGGATGTAAGCTAGAGCACAAGAAGTTCCACCTCAATATGAGGAGGAACTTCTTTACTGTAAATAAAGGTCATGGAGTACAGGAATGGGGTCCCCAGAGAGGTTGTGGAGTCCACTTCTCTGGAGATTTTCAAGACCTGTCTGGAATAGATCTGTCGTAGATTATATGGTCCTGCTCTGGCAGCAGGGTTGGACTCAAAGATCTCCAGGGTCCCTTCTAACCCCTGACATCCTGTGACTCTGTGATCCTATGAATAGAAGTCCAGGTACAAGCACTGTCTTTCTGATGTTGGTAGTGACACTTCTTTCAACCATTTATTTTGACAAATTTTATGTTACATGTTTTCACTACCTTACTAATCAATACAGTTAGTAGTACTTAAATACCAGTAATTATAGCCCTCCCACCTTTTACAACATCCAGCATGTGATAACACCTTTCTGTATAGTAATTTAATGGCTGGAGCATTGGATACATAGCTAACATCTTGAGTTAATTTCCCTCTTCCACCTAAAGTAATTCAAACCTAAACTAAGATACATTTGTGTAAGTCATTAAACTCTTTGTTTAGAGGATGAAAACACTCTCCAGCTTTCCTGTTTAAACTGTGTATTCTGCAGAAATTAATTAATTATTATTTTAATAGTGAATGGACAGCAGGACTATAATGGACCATGACGGTTTGGGAGTTTTCATGTGAATGCGTAATCAAAGATTTTTGCCCTCTACTCTTATTACTGATTCCACTTTTCATTAAAAGGTTTTGAATATATGGCAGAAGCACTTTTGAGAGGAAGACTTTAGCTACAAGGCACACCTCAGATTTTTGCTTGCTGTGTTAGGGTCTGTGCCTTCTGCCTCTCACCTCCCAGTCTGGGGAGCTGCCTGCTGACTGTGCTGGCAAGTTTGCACTGGCCATCTCAGATGTCCCAGCAACTCTATAACCAAAGTGCTTAATTCAAAGAGGGCTTTTTATTTTGGTTGTTGTTTCTGTTTATTTGTTGTTGGTTTTTGGTTGTTTTTTCTTTTTGTGTGTGGGGGGGGTTTTTTGGTTTGTTTTGGGTTTTTTTGGTTGGTTGGTTTTTTGGTTGGTGGGTTTGGTTTTTTTTGTTGTCGTTTTGTATTTTTATGTGTGTGTGTGTTTTGCTTTGTTTTGGTTTGTTTATTTGTTTGTTTTAATTTCAGACATCAAATAATTAGTATTATAGTGCTTAAATAATGTCTGTTTAATGTACCTAAATCTTTTATTGAATCTGATCTTTCTACAAACTGATATTTTCTGTTTTAATTTTGCACTCTTAAGTCATGATATTACTGTTATATTTTGCTGCTATTGTTCACAAAGATGCTGTTAGAAAAAGCCTGCAACTTGTGAGTTGCTCAGATACTAAATGATTATTGAAAAAGCAAAATAGGTAAGAATAGATAAAACAATACAATAGAATATATAATTTCAATTTTTGAATCTTAAAAATTACTTCCGTAAACTAAAGATTCATTGAAAGGTATACTCATGCAGTCCATAAGAACAGTATTTCATATGAAAACACAAATGGTAGCATTGGCAGATACAGGAACAAATAGTGCAAAAATAAAACCATTCCATTCATTTGTTTATAAAGAGCTTAGGTTATCTAGAAATTAATAAAAAACGCACCATGTGGAAAAGAAAAATCAAGTAATATCAATAACAGTTCTTTCATACATTCAGGTAAGTCAGGATTTTGCTTTGTAAATTTCTTCTTTGACTTCACTTTCACTTTATTCATTGCTCATCCTGATTCAAATCAGGCTCAACTTTAACTCTTTGTCATTGAAACCTAAAGCCAGGATCACCTGAAAGACATGTTTGAGTGCTTTCCCTGAATCACAACTTCGCCGAATTTCCTGGTTTAATCACATTGTTTTTCCAGAACAATATCCTGGATTTTTGTAGTTAAGAGTTTCAGCTGCAAGGTTTTCTATGTGTCTTCTTTATTAAGCATACTGTCTTTATAGAAGCAAATAAAAACTGCACAATATGAGTTAAGAAGCCTATAAAGACACACATTACAGAAAACAAATAAAAATAACCTCAAAGGGTTCCTTTTATAGCTGTTATTTGTGACCTAGCCTATTTGAGGTTATACATTCAGCGATATAGGATCAAAATCTCAAGACAAATGTTGGAAACAACTGCATTTTTCAGGACACATATAATTTTGTTTCAGTGAAAGGAAGCAAAAAGCTCACAGAGTCTTGCATATAAATGTTTTGCTTTGTTTTGTTTTGTTTTTCATTATAAAAGCAAGTAAACAAGACTTTTGTTTAACCTTAGGAAGAATGAAGACATGAGAAATGTTATCTTAGGTTACATCTTGCGTATCATTTGCACTTTCCAGAGAGTTTATGAATGTAGCAAATCTTGCAGATTTTCTTTTTACCTTTAGGCAGTGTGCTTATCCACTAACCAAAGTAAGCTTGATTTATGACCACGTATAATTTGTTTTAACAGAATACTAATGTCACAAATATTGATAATTGAATAACCAATAAGTGAATGGCTTGGAAATCTTACATTTTCAGAGAGAAAAGAAACAAGAGGGCTTTAAAACAATAATATGTTTGTTAGGACCATTCTATGTACAACATTAAAATATAATCCCCACAAGGCCAACCTTCTACCCTCTTGTGTTTCTTCTTTCATTGACATAACTTTTTCCCCTTTTCTGATCTTAAATTACATTAAATACATACCAATACACCTAAACATAAACATATTCCAGAATACCTCAGATCAGATAAAGAAACTATTTTTAACCACTGGAACATTTTATGAAAGTTTATTCTCCACCATTGTAAGTTTCCAGGACAATCCCTAAAAGAATTGCTCCTTAGCCCTGTATCTAATATATTTTTTCAATACCTGCAATTTTAATTCATTACTAATTCACATTTTGATTTCAAGATTAAAAATTTTAAAAATATGCTCTAATTCAAATACTACTATGTGATATAATGGAAAAATTGTTTAAAATCTGTGGACTGTTAGTGCAGTTCTTGAAATTGGAGGGGATTTATTGCATCCAACTTTCAATTTCTTAAATTTAGGCACCTAATCTAAGTTAATTGTTTAGGATTCCTCTATATCTCACAAAGAAAATAGGTAGCACTAGGCACAGGGTCCTCCTGCTGTAAGATAGGGGTCTAAGGCAGGGCAGTTAGTGTGTTTTCTCTACCTTTCTCCCATGATTGGCTGTGGTGGTATTTGGATAAGCATTAAGCAGATGATGCCTACATTTTTATTAGTAAAATAAAAAGCAATGAATATTTTTCTGTAATGAAATTCTCATCACCATAGTATTTCAACACCAGGAAATTCAGATTCTTCAAGGCATATTTCTGTGCTGTATCCCAGCACTGGCAGTGGCAACTTGCCTAGCTCCATAGCTCCTCTCTGATGGTACTATTACCTGCTCTTTCCCCCACAGGATGGTAGCTCCCAGCTCCAACTCTGCTCTAGCTTGTGAGGCCATGATTGCCTCTGCCAGGTGACAAGAGAGAAACTCACTGCCTCAGAGGAGCAACTTTCTGTATATGGGGAGGGTATAAGACAAACTGAGCTTCTAGACAGATATTAGTGGTCCCTAAAAGCACAAAAGAAAATATGGAAGGGCCAAGAGAGAACATGAAGGAAAAAGGCTGAAGGAAAATGGAGAAACAGGAAAAGCAGAAGAAATTAAATGTAGCATTTATTTGTGTATGAAAGAAATCAAGGTGATATATAAAGAAACATGGAGGAAGAGGCTACTGGAACAAAAAAGACATAATTAAAATTTTGTTTTTATAATGGACTTGAGTTGTCTTTGAACAGCCTGGCTCATGAATAGTTAAACTTAATATCTTGAATAACCTATGGAGTGACATTTGTTTCCATAAATTATTCACTGAATACCTGCAAATAACAAATTCTGTTGTTGTAACTGGCTTTCAAGCAAAAAAAAAAAGGGTGACATTTTCGATACATATTTCTAACAGTTGGAGTTCTGATATGTTTTTATGTATGTCAGCCACAAATACACTTGAGGTGTTATTAGATGGCAAGTGTGATAAACTGGGCATTTCCTTTGCATCAAATGCTATTGATTGCTGAGCTCAGAGAGCCATTGTCTGCTGAAAATGTGGAGTATTTGAGCTTTTGCCAGTTTCTTGTTGCTGAGCAACAGCATTTGTCCTTTCCAGTTTCTTGTGTGTATGTAGCTTGTACATATGGATTAAACTGGATGTTAGAACAAAAACTATCTTAACTATTTAATGACCATATAAAATACCTCCTCTGTTTAAAAAGTAAGATCTGCCATGCAGTAAATTTTCTGGCCTTTTCTACACAGCTTAGGCTAGGGAGATGACACAGCTGTCTGGGAGCAGGCGGAGCAGGTCCTGGGAGCTGGGAGTCCACGAGGGTCTGTTCCAGCTGGGCAGGGGCTCCATGGCAGGGCTCAGCCACACAGTTGAGCAAGGGAGCAGGGCAGACCCAAAGGTCATGGCCAGATCCAACCAAGAGCCCAGATCATAAAACAGTATCATGGTGATGGGATGGGCCCAAGGTCCAGCCAAGACACCAGCCCAAGAGCAGTCATGGCCCTGGGTTGGTTAGGTAAGGCCATGGGGGTGGCAATGGCCTGAGACCAGTCTGGGATATGGGCCCATGGGTTGGCCCAGATTGGCAGGACCCATGGCCAGGCAGGGCAGGGCTGTGGCAAGCTAGAGGCTGGCTCTGCTGTGGTGTCTCTAGGGCAGGGGCTGGTGGCCCTGGGATGCTGACATGGGGTCCTGGGCTGTGGGCAGTGTGAGTGAGCCCCAATCTCCCCAAGTCCCTGACAGTGGTGTTGGTAAATATCCTTAGTGAGAGCTACATCTTCTCACTGCTGTGTCTGGATTATTTTATAATACTGAATTTCTCAACTACAAGTAAAGACCTTTTACTACGCTTAATGCAGTGTCTGCATTTTTTCATTCCATAATGACCGTGTAAGCAAAAAAAAATAATATTCATTAACAATGAGCATGTTCTCCAAAGCTTGGACTGTCAGCACAGATAGGTAAAAGTGGGATTCACATGACAGTGATAAAGATTATTTTCACCTTTTCATCAGTCACTTTGAAATGTCAGATGTTTTCAACTGACTCCACACATCACCTTTAGCTCCACTTGTTTTCTATTTGATATTTCAAATTTTAATAACGAGTTCAGATAGCTGCATGTTAATTAGCACTACAAAATGTGATTTTGCTTGTATTTCCAAATGAGAATCTTATAGGTAAATTCAAGTCCACTTATGTTCAAGTATGAAGTCCTCGCTGAACCCAGATTCCAACTCTTTTAGCTCCTATGAGAGACACAATGCTTAAATAGAACATTTTTGTGACTCACCAAAGAAGGTCAACAGCAAACATCTTAAGTGTGATGAAAGACAGTCAAGTTGGATTTTGTGACTTGTATCTGAAAGTGCTTTGGTCAAACTCTAATTCATCTTTTTTATTCTAGCAGTTCTAACTGGAGTTTTAATGGTGTCAGCAGTATAACTTTCACCTGCCAGCTGAAAAAGTAATTAGTAGTAGTACAGCAGATGAAGACTTTTCTAGAGTATATCTGATCTGATGACTAAAGAGAAACATTGGCTTAAAATGAAATTCTGAACAGCTATTACAGATTTCCATTAAGAGGTAACATTGGCCAGGAAATGCCAGCCATCATTTTCTCTCTACATTCAGTGCTGTCTGCATCAGTATCTAGCTGGTGGCTGCTATCTCCTACAAAAATAGTGTTATGTGTACATGAAATGTAACTTTACAGGATGACTGTCACAGTAAATAAAGTAAAAGAAGAAGTCTAGTCAGCTGCAAGATTTTTCTGTGAAAAATGCCTTTTCAGGATCAGAACAAGAGATAGAAAAGGACATGTATAAAAATTTATTTTCTTGTTTCATGGAAGTGTCAAGTCTTCTTCCATACCTTCGTATTGACCAAATAAAATAATAAAAAAAAAAAAGTATGTCACATATGCAGCTCATCAATGAAGATGATTTCTATATGAAAGATCACAACACATCACAAGAAAAGTCAATTATGTACATCTAACTTCCTCAGCCTCTCTCTGGACACAGATATACCTTCTTTAGATGTATCATAGCACCTCAAATCTTTGAACTGTTTCAGACATTCATCACTAGTTGTAAAACTTCCTTCCCTCCTGTTCTAGCCCAATGCCAAGAACAGGCAAGATTTAGCTCTGCATCTGTTATCATTTTCTCCAAGGCAAAGAAAATGCACCCAGATTATCTTTTGGAGGTCTGGTAACAGGAAGTAGAGATTCCAAACTAGCCAGTAATATCTATGTTTTCCCCTATGATGGTGATTGTCCTGTGTGTGTAAAACCATTTTATGTTGCTTTAAGGATTATGATTGTTAAGGATTGTGATTCCTATGTTTATTTCCCTAAAAAAAAGTATTGTGGTTTTCCTTTTTTCCCCTCTAACATAGGTGTTATATTGTAGAACAAGTGCAGGTATACTATAAGAGATTTATAAACAGCCATTTCTGATCACCTGAACAATTCTGCATTCAGGGTCTCCCAGAACAGAGGTGAGATGCATAGGAGTAAATGACACAGCTTATCAAGTAGAAGAACTTGGTGCAACACTTTATTCCCAACCATTTTGGCTTTTGATTGCATTTCTCACTGTCAACTGTCACTGTTCTTAGCTATACTTATATACAAATATAATTTGCATATGTACTTGGATTTACAGATATGTGTGTGTATGTATGTGATACATATGTTGATCCAGTCATGTTTTGGAAATATTTGGCTTCAAAATAATGTTTCATCATAGGTTTTAAATTAAGATAGTGTCACCATAGCTAATCTATTATAGTCATGCCCTGTTAATATAATTTATTAATATATATGATTCACCAGCAGTGATTCTACTCTGTAATAACTGAGAGAAAGCATAACTGGATGGGACTCATTAGGAAATGAAGCTTTGGGCTTGACAGGCTGAAACTTCCACTAACAATAAGGCAACTGGTACTTTTACATTTCTGTTAGAGAAGTATAACAAATCATGCATAGTGAAAGTAAAATATGGATATAAGGCTGATCCTAGATAATTCATTAATACTAAAACAGAAGATTTTTGAAGAAAAAGGGTATGCCTGCTGAATTAATAACATAAGTTTTTAAGGTGTTATCTTAAGATGATTTGTTGATCTCATCCTCTGATTTTTGTACAGTGATTTTGTGTGCAGTTACCTGTGTACTGTGTTCCTTTCTTCAACACTAAGCACTAAACAGAAAGAGATAGGTCTGGAGAAGTACAGAGTAACAAGAATACAGATATCATACATATAACACAAATGCTATAATTCAATATTATTAATGACGAAAGAAAAATTTTTAGCTCAAATAATCTCAGATCCTTATTAAATCCTAGAAGGAGCAGCAACCTTTACCACAGCAACAACACTGCTATTTCACAAAACTAACAGATGCATCCAGTTCTGCAATGTGAGTCTACCAGCAGCCTTGCCAAAGCCAACCTGCAAATAGAGTGCTGGAGTTCTACCTTAATGACAGATTTTTCCAAGGATGGATTTGCCTTCTGAGTTAGACTGAGGTTTCATAGCTGAGTTAGGATTTACCTAGAAAGTTAATGGAATGCACATCTTCCTTGAAGACTCCATAGTCATTATTTTGGATCTTGCTACACCTATTTCTTGGGCATATGACATAGAAGCTCCTCTAAAGGCCTTCTGGATCTGCATTAAAGGTGGTATTTAGTTACTTGTGACAGTGTCACCAATTGTGCAAGGTGAGCTGGAATGCTGCTTACCTGACACAATTCATAATTGCAGCCAAAGTAATTTTAATTTGCTTCAGCTGCTCCTTACATTTTGAAGTAAACCAATTAGATTATGTAGAGTTCAAAACTGAATATTCAGAAATGCATCCAGTTAATAGTCTTACAAAACTAATAATCATATGTCTTTGCAAAGCTGTTTTGTGGCAGTATGAATGGAAATAATGATCGGTGGTATGTTAGTACAGGGGAGACATCATTATTTTAAGAACATACACTTCTTGTGTAATAAGCTTGCATTTGTAACCAGTGTTATTGAAGGAACAGACTTAGAAGGAAGCCCCTACATTTTACTTTGGTTTTAGAGATGATATCACAAAATGCTCTTCATAAATGGAGTAATTTCCAAGTTTGAAAATCCTGAAGTTGTTTAAATCCCATTACAGCCATGGGAACTACACTTCTGCAGGAGGCCTTCTGAATTCTAACCAAAATTTATTCATGGCCAGTTTGTTTCTATTTGCTTTTATGACAACATTGTCCCTTAGATTAAATAGTTTTTATTCCTCTCCCTTTTTTATCCCTAAGTGTTTATAGAGAGTGACTTTATTCCCTCTCAGCTTTTGTTTTGCTAGGCTAAACAAGGCAAGATCTGTTGACAGATGGTTGGCCAGAACCCAGCCAGGAGAAGCTGACACATCAGCTTCAGAAAGCCAGGAGCAATCCCTCTTTGGAGGTTACCTCCAGTCTCTAATGTAACCTATCAGAGACTTGAGAGCAAATGAACATTCTCTAGGGCTGTAGCTGTCTCACTTCTTCTCATTCCCCAATTACGAATACTACATGAACTAATCTTTGTTTTTAATAATTGTCAGTCAGAAGCTCAAATCCTTTTACAGACATGGGAGTTGTTATTTCAGCCTGAATTGACATAACTGGACTAAGTTTGATCTAACTAATTTGTACACTAAATTAAATGAAAGGTGAGGAGTCTGAAGAGAGGGCAGTAAAAAGTCATCACAGATCCCGAATTTTTATTTCACAGTTTCAGATATGATGAAGTCCTTGCTATCAGTGTTATTTCTTCCTCTTTTCAAGATGAGCTTTCATATATATATATGTGTGTGGATGTCATACTGGTGGCTGCTCTGTGTACATATTTTCCCCTGATGCTGAAAAAGAGCATTTTGCTTGTGGAAAACCAGAAGCATACAGGAATCATTGAGAAATCCAGAATATTTTCCCCTCTCATTTCTTTAATATGGACCTGGAAACAACAATTAATTTATCCTTTTTAGCCACATATGTCATGACCAAAATTGAAACTAAGGTACTTACATGCTGCCAATATAGGAAAGGAATTGATTGTTTCAGATTTAAAGTTACTTTCCTTCCCCATCTTAAAAATATTTTGCAGTCATGAAGCAGCTTCTTACCAACAGTGCTGGCAGCTTGTCAACATGGGTGAGGTAATCCCTACACATAGTGCACAATTTTAGGAACTGGCTAATCTCCAAAGTGTAAAAATGAATAGCTTGGGCCCTTGGACTAGGCTTTGAAATCTTGTTCCTCTAAGCCTTACATGGGAAAAATATTGTTTCTGACACCTATGGATAGTTTTATGACTAAAATATCTGTTCAAGATTTGCCCCATGTACATGTTTTGCTTTTAGAGAAGCCAAATCTAAAAGGAGTATTTATCAGGACCAATGATCTCCCTCCCTTGTTGTTGTAAGTTCCTCATATCCTTTCTTCCTTCCTCCTCCCCACTCCCTCCCTCTCACTCCCTCAATCCTTTTCCTTCTATTCTCTATTACCCAGGTTTCTCTGTTTTATCACACATCATGGGATGATTTCTGCTGCTCAAATGTTATGCCCTTGAATGAATCAGGGACATAATTTTCAGTGCCAAATAAGTCCAGTAGCATATTTTCTTGATTCATTAGGATATAAATCATCTGATTGCTTTATGCTAAAATTTTCTATGTTCAATTTATAAAAGTTGTCCCTTTTCAACATTTTTCCTTACTTCCTAATTCTTCCTATTTGTCTTTGTTTTCTTGCTAAAAATTTTTTTAAAGGAGTCGGAGAAATATGAGAATTGAGGAAGTACATTACATTTGTATGTTATGTCATTTTCCCATATTCCTTCCTTCATGTGAGTGAGCATGATTAAATCCTTCATCAGGAACTGATGCTTTGTTGGCTGTGTGTGGACTTCTAGCTTTTCAATGCTATCATAGTAAGAAAAATATATTTATTCATTACACTGCCCTCAATAGAGAATGCTGCTACACAGAAAAAGAACTTCACCTTAACAGGGGTCTGCTAAATGGATTTTTGCAGATATATGAAATTCCATTTCAATAGGGATAGCTGCAAGAACTGTACTCAAATACGTATTATATCCAATACCTTAGTAAACATTTTTAATACTATCAATTAAAATGCTGCCTTTTTTATCAATAAAATTCATATTCACAGGTATTCAAACAGCAGACTTTTATTGTGGAGACATCAATATTTTCAAGTGTAATTTTAAAATAAAATCCATTTTTATTTGGAGAGTGATTGATCAGGAAAGGTATGCAAAATATCTCATCACTTAATTTTGAAAGCTGAAATTCTTTAAAGTACAACATGGTGTTATCATATGTATAAGACATTCATTAAAACATGTCTGCCTCAAATCTTTAGTGTGAGCTTGTGAGCATGGGGATAGGGACCAGGTAAAAGGCTAGTGCAGGAAAGGCAGCTGCTACCAGTGGAGAGGAAGAGGGAGAGAGCAGAGAAAAAATATGGGACAGAAGAAAAGGAAGACAAATTATCCCAATCAAACAACTTTCCATGAGCATCTTCAAAGCAGTGATAATGAATGGCCTGATCTGAGTGCCACAAGAAACTAGTACTTGACAGATGTAAAACAGGTATACACAATGCCACCACACACTTACTATTCCTTCTTTGATGTTTTTCTTTGCCTGAATTTCCATATGTTTTACTCTTCCTTACTGCCATATGGTGCAATGAAATGTAATAACTTTTACATAAAGTTGTAAGCAAAGTGTTCCTTAATCAGCTGCAGGACCACATTGCAGGTGTCTCTTTGCAAGGTAGCCCTGTCACTT
The DNA here is from genome assembly GCA_024611175.1 of Megaceryle torquata. NCBI lineage: Eukaryota > Metazoa > Chordata > Aves > Coraciiformes > Cerylidae > Megaceryle > Megaceryle torquata. The sequence goes on from JANIJG010005615.1 coordinate 33,065, forward strand.
TCTTAATGCTCATCTAATACAATTTTTATTCCATTTACCTTTACTGCACACTGTATACTCACATAATTTCTTCCCATTTATATTTTGAGTGGTTCCTAGGAAATATTTAGTTCTCAAAAGGTGTGGTCTTTCATTTTTGATTATTGTTGCTGGAAGTTTTTTTATAGTTATGTTTTCAATCTCGGATCTTCACACTAAAGCTAACAGTGTGTTAAAGTATTTCATTGTTTAATATTCTCCAGTGATGAGGTGATTAAAGTTTTAGTGGCCAATTCTTGATTATTACAGTTTTAGCACAAATATGTTATTTAAAAAATGAAACTGAAAATAATGAAGAAATGACTGATCAAACAGAACTGTTTGTAAGGTTTGTTTGTTTGTTGCGTTTTCCTTGCTCCAAAACTTGTTCAGCACAGTTCTGTATACTGTTACTACATATTTTATTATGCATATGTAGTTTAGCACAATAATTTCCTGAAATGGGACAGTGAGACCTGCTGTCACTGGGAGGAACATGCCATACATGCAAGGGCAGTTTATAATAATTCTTAAAGAAATAACTGTTAAAGGCAAAATTCCTTCCAGGGAATTCCAGACGGGCTTCCTGAAGGTCTGTTCAATAGTGGGTTAACTGTTTTTGCATTCAAGAAGACAAGTGTCTTATTCTTGTGCACTAAGCTTCCTCTTGAATCTGGTCAGGGACAAAACTGTATCATTGACAGAAAGACCTTACTTTCAAACCAATTCTGTTTTGATAGTTCAAAGCCGATGTTGAAACACACAAATCTGCTTTGTCAGAGAATGGGAAAGAGAATATGGCTGGAGTAAAAAGGAACATGAGCAGAACATTTCTGTGATGTACATACTGCCATAATTATTAAGCTTTATACAGCCCTTAAATGAATTACTGCTATTAGTGAAGGCAAAAAGTTCAAATGTCACAGTATTAGACTTTTTTTTTTTAACCTTGCATGTCATTATGTTTCAGTTTGACTATAACTATGGTGTACAGTCTAGAAAACTATCAGTTTATTGTTTCAGACATTCTGGAGAGGAAAGAAAGTGGTTTCTTCCTTCAGAAAAGAATGTAAAGAATTTTTTATACTCTTTCTTTTTTGTAACTGTTAATTATGAATAGGAATGGATTTTTTATAACTGATTTTGCTTTCTGTGCTGCCAGATTTTACTTGTATCTCCTATTGCAAATTGGTTTGCTATGTCTCTATCAGTATTTGATCTACATTTACATTTGAATTTATCACTTTTTCAAGGTATACTCTTGTTATAATAGGATTATATGTTTAGTTTGATTGATTTGCCCTATTTCTATTGCTAGTTTTTCATATTTAGTGGGTAGCATATACAAGTTGTTCATGTTGCAAAGACTGTATTTGATAACTGTATTTGACTGTGTTTGATAAGCTTTCTCATGTAAGATTTTGTAGATTTTTCTGCAAAGCACAGTGCTTTAGTTTTACCTTCTTTCATTTGAAAAGTTCTCCTTTTACCTACATCTTAGAAACTCAGGACATCATGCTCAATGAGACTTATAAATTTAAGGTGTTATTCTTTTAACATTCAATCTACAAAGAAAATTCTCCTTCTAGCTTTACTTGAAGTCACCTCTTAAGGTAGTTCCTCAACTAGTGAATAAGTTTTACAATACAATGTGCATTTCAGGTTTAAAAAATCATGTGAAATATTTTCCACTAATTAAGAACACTTAATTAGCAGCCATGATATGGACTAAGTGATCAGAAGTATCATAGGAGAGCAGAACTGGGTCCCTAATTCACAGACTATACTTTGTTCTTAAGATAGTTGATTTATGGGCTATTGATTGTTCCTTAAACATCTATTGAGAGATGACTCAACTATGCTTACGTAAGATTGAGCTCAATGTTGTCTTAAAGAAATAAGCTTAAATATATATTTAGGAAATAAATTAGCACTTTTCATTATAGAGCTTGGAGTGTTAACAGTTATTTTTCATTACTCCCTACTTCATGAAATGTTAAGGTCCTAAGTGAAAATGCAGAATATGGTTTTATAGGAGAATACTGTAGCTGATGGCTTGTGTCTTCAAAGAAAGAGGATGTGTAGGAAAACAGTGTACATATACATTCAATAGTGTATTAATTCATGTAATAGTGCAGTAAAATGATTAGTTCTCCTATGTTGTGTGCAAGCTCATTTAACTGCTCTAATAATTCTGTAGATTACTGAAAATTTAAAAATTCTGAAATGCTTATTGTCGTATCAAACCTAACCTAATGGTTATTTTCCTGTCCATAGTGAATTCTCAGTATGTGGAGAGAAATGTTTGTTTGAAGTACAAAACCAATTACAAACAAATCTGTCTTGTAATAACAAGAACTCTGAAGTCAGAATTCTCTTTGCTCCCATAAATGCGCGTATACCAGAAAAAACTCTCTTGAGGACACTGGAATTACACAACTGGTGCACAGGAGAAAGGGACTGTGTTCTTAGGAGTAATTCTATACTGAACATTCAGTATACTGAACATGTGGTACCAGCTATCTTTAAAGAAAATTAAAGGGTGGCTTTCACTACTGTAACTGGGCTGGACAACATACAGAAAAGCAAGACAAGGAGCCAGATTAGCTTAATTCCACTGTTTTTTTTCTTGGTTTGGTTTGTTTGTTTTTGCATATTTCACAAGGTAATTATATTTTCTAGGTACTAAAGGCTTTCCTCCAAGTTGTTCACAGAATCACAGAATGTTAGGGATAGGAAGGGTTTTTAATACATTGAGCTTCTAATGTTCCATTTAGCAGGACTAGAACTTTTAAGAAGGCTGCTCTAACATTGTTCCGGCTAAATTCTTTACTTGCAAATAGTAGAGAAAGTATATTCAGTACTGTTTCCATTTCTTTTATATTAGTCAGGGTATTGTACAAAATACCTGCCAGCTGTGTGTTTGTAACATGACATCTCCAAATGTTTATTGTGAGTGTAACAGTGATTTTGAAGATGTTGGATGTATTTCCCCAAAGTGGACAAATTTATTGCCAGGAAGAGAGGAAAAATATGAAGATAGTTTTGCAGTATATTCCTTAGCACATGTTGCTTTGTGATAGACATTGGTCCCCAGGGAAAGCCACAGAAATTTGTATATGCACTTGAACAGTTCTTTGTGAGAGACAAGAAATATTCTCACTGAGCAATAAATACAATCCAAACTGTGTAGTCTTTGTGGGAATCTGGTTCTCACAGATAAATATATGATTAATGAGAAATAAAAGGTGGTATTGATGCCTTAACTTGAGAATATATTTCTCCAGAAATCAAAACACACTTTCTTAAGAGACAGAGCCTTTGTTATGTCATTGCTAAGCATACATTCTCTGGAAGGAGCTGGCTAATGATTGCATCTGGCATCTGTTTTAAAGCCTTTTATGCTCTTTGAATTAGCTGGGTCTTAAGATACACAGGCTGGCTTTTAAAAGTTATACTAATGACTTCAAAGAGAGAAGCCACTTGAGATGAGCCACTTGAAGGACACATCTCTGGTAATATTTGGTAAAGTATTCTAACTGGGGATTTTGAGGTAGAGCTAATAAAACATTTTAGAGAAAGAGGTGAATGAGTGAGAAAAGTTTTAGGTTATTTTAGGTAGGTTTTCACATAAGCAATTTTTGTCTGTGCATCTGAGCTGCAACATATCTCAGAATTCCCAATAAATTTTAGAAAGCAATGCTCTCAATAAAACTTCATAAAGCAAGTATATTAAACTTGTCCCAATACTTGTTGCACTCTATCACTAGTTCTTTGATATCCATAATCTGTCACAGCAGTCACAATCAGTTTCTTTGAGATGTTCCTGAAAATTAGTAGTGAAATCACCAGGAATTCCCAGGACCTTTTGCTGAGAGCTCTCTTGTAGACAATACCAACATTTAACACAGAACTTTTTGTGGAAGTAGCTTGAAGGATGGACACGCCTAGTTTTCTTAAGAGTCTTGGGTTTTATTTTTCTTTAGTCAGAAGACACAGAATTAACTGTGCACTTATGGATCCTGTGTGACATGCTCTAGATGAATTTGCACCGTCAGGGGGGTTGGACTAATGATCTCCAGAGGTCCCTTGTAACCCCCACCATTCTGTGATTCTGTGATATGTGAGCTGAAGAAATTGCAAAGAAACATTTGTATAAATCTTAATATTAAAAATGGTAATCTTGAGGTTGAAAATTAATGTTTTCTTACAATTCTTTAAATCTAGAGAGAAACTAAAATGAAAATTAGCTCTTGTATAATGACTTATATTCTATTTAATGAGTTGATATTCAAAGCTCATACAACTCTTTTCAATTTTTTTCCTTTTATTATTGTTGTAAAAGGTCTATTGCTATTAACATTACTTACAGCTACTTTACTTACTTATTTACTTTTATTACCATTACTTACAGGTGTGGATTCTTCTGGTTTTGATTGCTGAGCACAGGTCTCACTTGATTCTTTTGACATCTGATTTATCTAGGAACCCGATTTTGGTAGCTCCTTATGGCTTATCCACCTGTAACCATTCTGTGCAGCTTCATCTCTCTGAAAACTGCTTTTATCCCACTAATGTAGCATGATAAATAAACCAAAGAGACCATTACATTGGAGCATAGTCCTACAAATTTGTAGCCCCGTTACTCAAAAATATGTTTTACAGGGGAAAAAAAAAATCTTCACAGCAGAAGAACAACAGCTTCTACTTGTTATTTTCATTCTGCTTGGATGTGTTCAATTCTCTGATTTAGTGACTTTAGAGTTCTGTTTACTTTGCACTGGAGGGGCCATTCTGCTCGGATACTTAATGCTATTTATTAGCAATAACACATATAACCAAGAACATTAGAGCTAGATAAATGCCTCCTACCATTTTAATTCTCTTAAAAGAGACACTAAAGAAAGATGGTCCTATTTATTTAACATCTGAAAGAGAAAATGGTCTGTTGGTCATACATAGCTTTTGTATCTTAGCTAATAATACCAAATTATGTCATTAAAATAGGCTGTCAAAACTAAATGCATGTAATGAGAGTTTTTGTACGAAAAATGCAATGAAATAATATTATTTATTGTGTTTTAGTTCATTAGCCACAAAGATTTTTCTCTCAATAAAGAGAAGCTCAATTACTCTTCAGTATCTTGCTTTACAATGCTTCCATTAGAATAAAAGGAGGAAGATCTAGATTACTCTTTTGTTAACACTCTCATAGCTAGACAGAACAGAGCCAACTTATCTCATTATTAAACCTGAATTGCCCAATCTTTAACTATGGACTTTCACTATGAGCTTTTTTAATTCCATAATATATTATCTGTCATAGTAAAACTCAATACCAATTTAACTAGGGATTTTGCTTAAAATATTTTTTTTATTCTGGATGAGATATGAGTGGTATATTATAGGTGTTATTATTAATACTCAGTAGGTGTTTGATTCTTGTATACCACAAACCTGATGGTAGTCATACTTGCACCACCAAGGCATGGCATCATCTATTTGAGATTGAACCTTAGCAAAGAGTGAGTGTGATCCTCAGGCTGAAGGCCCTTGTGTAGTGATGTTGCTGCTTACTGATCAACAACTGCCAACCAACAGATTAATTGAAAGTGACTAAAAGTTATTGCTCTGTTTGGGTTACATCCAATGTGTATGAACAAACATGCACAGAGAAGAAAAAACAACAAAACAAACCAAAACCAAGCAGTAAACAAAATGACACTCTCATTACCACTTGACTGTTCTTGCTGGGAAATGTTGGACCTATTAAAGCAGTTTTTCAAATCAGGATTGTTTTCAAAGGTCAAAAACAGCATTTGCATATCCTTTGAAATTAAAATAGTTTCTGTTTCAGCAAGTAGTGGAGCAGGGAGAGAAGAAGGAATGGATGGCAGGACAAGGAGGGGGTGTGATGTATAGTTAGCAGAGCACAGGCAGACTTTGGGATACTCAGGGGACACCCAACAGGGTATCAGCAAAGACAAGTATGCTTTGTGCCAGAAGACAGTTAAGCAAAGGCTGGAACAACTCGTGGTGCACACAGTTGCCTGAGAGTCCATCCCTAGCAGTGGCTAAGAAAACAAGTGAGAGGAGCAAGGCAAATCATGGCCACAAAAGACAGGAGGGAGGTAAGGCACTGCTGCAGGAGTAGCTGGCAGAGAACAAGAAGCATGAAGCCCCATGTTAGAAGACTTACCTGTGCAAGGGGCAGCCATACAAACAAGGAGCTATGCTGAACTGTACCCCCTGCCTTCTCCATTCAGTTGCTTCCAGGCCTTTCTTCTCCCCGATACTTAACAATTATGCTAGAGAAACCAGCTGACCCAGTAATTGTTTTCCCAGAGGAAGAGGAGCATAAACTGTTATAGTTACCTTTCAGGAATTATAACTCTGTTTATCTACCTTGTTAACAGTGTTCTCTCTGAAATAAAAAGATGGACATACCTCTGTTATTCTGCATAGCAAAGATCTTTATGGGTAGTAGGTAGTCACAATAAATATACATATATATTCTTCTAAATAGGATTTAATTGTGATATTTTAAGTGTTCACACTAAAGCTCTGCCTCCAAACTATGGTTCAGGCTTTATGGTTCTCTGGTGCTTTACATGCATGCTGATACTACTTTATCCTGTCAAATGTCACTTATGGGACAGTGTAGATATAATTCATGTTTACTACTCAGAGAATACTGTGGACCCTGTTCTGCCATGGAGTTTTGCCATGAAGTTGCATGGGAGCTGGAATGGGTCTGGGTAAGACAGAAGAGGGGAATACTCAGGAAAAAAAGTAATCAGACACCTGCAGTTTCCTTAAACATTTTCCAGATGCAGTATTTTGCCTGCTTAATTTGTCTGCTACCAAGTGCTTTGGCCCAGGGTATTTAATGAACTACAGAGAGCAGACCTCTTTCATCTAGGGGAGGTCACTGGTACTATTAGAGGGAGCAGATGCTGATTGAAAAACAGAATTTACCTGTTTCATAATCACTTACTGTTGGCTGGCTCACCTGAAAGGGAAAAACAGTAATGTATTATGAAAAGTGCTCAATACCAGTATAGAGAAGAAGGAACATCACTTACTGTCAAGTTATGCTTGCCAGAATCATCAGGCTTTGTTCATGAAGACTTTTTTCACTGGCAGTAGCTCAGAGAACAAGTGTTTTGGGTATTTGCAAACACACTGCACAGTTTATACAAATAAACATAGTTCAGACAGATAAACTGGTTTTTAATATAGAGAAGTATAGGAACCAGGATGTCCAGCCTGAATAAACTAACTTCTGTTTGTGAATTTGGAATTTTTGTTTGTGAAACAAACAAAAGAAGAAAAATAAAACATCTTACATAAATATTTTCTGTGATTTTGAAATTTAAAAAATTTCAGTAAAATTATTTTAATTTTTAAAGTTAATTTAGAAATAAATAATACCCCAACTTTCAACACAGAAATTCTCTGTGGCAGGCTCTCCTTGGCTAGACACCAGGCATCCACCAAGCCACTCTATCACTCCCCTCCACAGCTGGGCAGAGGAGAGAACAATGTGACAAAAGACCTGCAGGCTGAGATAAGAACAGGGAGAGATCCCTCAGCAATTACTGTCATGGGTAAATCAGACTGGACTCAGATAAAATAATTTAATTATAACCAACCAAATCAGAGTAGGATAATGAGAAATAAAATCAATTCTTAAAACAAGTTTCCCCCACCCTTCCCTTCTTCCTCGGCTCAATTGGGCAAGTTGGGGCAGAGGGACAAGGAATGGGTGTTGTTGTTTCTGCTTCCCCCTCGCTCCCTTTCCCTGCTCCAGCATGGAGTCCCTCCCATGGGAGTCAGTTGTCCATGAACTTCTCCAAATGTGAATTCTTCCCATGGGCTACAGTTCTTCACAAACTGCTCCAGCATGGGTCCCTTCCATGGGGTGTATTCCTTCAGGAATAGACTGTTACAGCATGGGTCCCCCACAGAATCACAAGTCCTGCCAGCAAAACCTGCTCCATAATTAACCTCCATGGGCTGCAATGGGCCAGCCTGCCTCACCATGGTCTTAACCATGTGCCATGGGAGAATATCTGCTCTGGCATCTGAAGTACCTCATTCCCCTCATTCTTTACTAACCTTGGTGTATGCAGAGTTGTTTGTCTCACATTTTCTCCCTTTTTCCTTCTGATTGCTGTTGTGCAGAAGTTTTTCTCCTTCTTAAATATATCACAACCACTGATGGGCTCAGCTTTGGTCAATGGAGGGTCAAAATTGGAGCCAGCTGTCATTTGCTCTACTGGACATGGGGGAAACTTCTATCAGCTTCTTACAGAAGCCACCCAAGGAGCACCTCCAATGTAAAAATCTTACCACAAAAATCCAATACATGCTCAAAAATATGCATAGTACATTACTGAAATTCTGCGTTTTGTTTTTAAACTGGATACTCTTTCCCAACACACTTTCCTTTTTTCTGTGTGTGTGTAAATAATATGGCTACCAACATTTTCTTTAAAAAATAAAATTATCAGCTGTAGTTAGGTAGCCAATCCAATTTAATGCATAAATTGACTCGTGGTGTTTAATATGATGATTTACATAAGATGTCAGAATAGGAAATTCATAGACTGATGTTTTCAGGACTGATTCTCATTTTACGTACACCAAGCTGCTATTATCAATGTATCTGATCATTATACATTCCAGCAGATTAGGCACAAATCATGCTACTAAGTATGCTAGACAGTAATTCTAATCACATGCTATTGTTAAAAGTTTAACAGAACAATCCACTCATTTATGTTTACTTTTAAAGTTTTCTTTCTACTATTAAAAACAGATGAAAACTACAGCCTATAGTTAGCAATTTTATTTGTCCTTTTTTATGAATATAAAAAAAGATTTGAAATAATAACACTTTTATTGAACAGTGTATTAGTTTCAGAGGAGTAACTCAATTTTGTAAGCACTGGGTATTTGTGATTCTCCTATAAATCACAATATTTTTCGGTATAGAAAAGCTACTTCTGTCAGCTGCCAAAAATTGCTATAACCCATCAAATTCAGTGGAAATATGGTCATATACAGCAGATGACAGCAGGATCAGAAGATTCAGCTTCAAAACCATTTGAAAGAATTAGAACTGCCTGCATGAAATAGTTACAAAAATAGAGTATAATGTAAACACTACTTTGGCATGAGATGAAATAACTTCAGAAAAAAAGCAACCTAGTGGATAAAAATAGAATCCTGTGAAAAATATCCAGAAAGACAGGGAGATACACAGTAGTTGAACAACAATATAATCTAAAGACAAAAGTAAGTTTGGGGTTAACATAATAGTTACCAAACACGGAATGTAACAAGCAGTGAATAGGTCTGAACCAGGAAGACTTCAACACTCACAACAGTGGCTAAGACATGGGCATCTACTTCCTTTCACTGCCTCACTGGATAATTTGCTCTGATACTTCTCTATACCATTATGTATTGGTTTCCAAGAAAACTAAACTTGCAATTCTCACTTGAAACTTTTCTAATTTCTAAATGTAACCAATACATGACTTTCATAGGTATTTTTATTTGTTTTCTTCAGTCCTCATGTATTTTCCCTTGCAGGTCTTGCTGGAACCTGAAAATCCACTCACCTGTTCCACAGTTTTCCATTACTTATAGAATTGCACTTTTGTGTAATAGATATTCAATATTTTTTAAAAATAATTTCTGTTATGCTTGCATAACTGTAAAATGAAAGAAACTTTGTCCTCCATTTTTGGCATATAGTAAACGCTGTTAATGAAACTAATTTTACTTTTGTGCTAGAAGAAGGTCCAGGTTAAGTAACTAAGAGATTCCATTAATTCTAGATGAGTTAATCCAGTTGATGTGCTAGTTAGCAGAAAATTACTGTAAATTACTAAAGGTCAAGCTCTGAATAAAAACCAAACCAAACCAAACCAAAACAACACAACAATAACAGAAAAAAACACCAACAAAAAAACCCAGAGATTGCATACAGTGAAAACCTGTTCAAAACTAGGATGTTGTGAAATGCAGTTTGCAGTACTAATAAAACTACACTGTACTCTGAGACACAGACATCCAAACCCTTGTTCTCAGGTTACACCTATTTTGACAGATCAAAAGTCTACATTAAGTCCAATGAATCCATAAATATAAGATATTACTTGATCCAGTGGCATTTTAGTCTGTGATATTACAAGACTTCCTATTTAGATGGATTCCTGAGCCTGTGCTGAACCTTATGGAGTGACTGCCTGGGGTTTATTCCTTCTAATCCCCTGCCACACAGGTACTTTTCACAGCTGCAAATGCATTAGCTTCAGTACACTTCGGATTTATATCTTTGAACTGAAGGGAGAGTGGACTGCTTGTAACTTCAGCCATCTAAAGATTCATTTTCCAACACAAATTGCCTATCTATGTTCTTTTTATTGCACAAAAGACAGAAATGCACTGTCACCTGGTAACCATCTGATAATATTAAAGAACATGTGTTAGGATCTGGTGAATCTTAAGAACAGCTTGCTTAAATAATTTTGGTTTCTTTTCTTTTTACTTTCTTTAAATGCAATAAATGCTCTTGCCTGTAGAGATGTTACATACAGCCATACTAAACTCCACCAATGGGAAAGACATTGCTATTGCTAGACAGGAAAAAGCAGAACTCTCTCTTGATCAAGAGGGAAAAAGGTAGCTGAAAGATATTTAGTTGTAAGCATAGAATAGTAAGCCTAATATTTGGTGACTGATAATTAAACTTCAGATCTTGCTCAGTAAAAAGAAATATGGAAAAATCAATCTCTGTGAACAAAGGCACTTTCTACGGATGAAAGTTACAGAAGCATAATGGCAAACACCATGAAGCAGTTTAGTCCTCTTGGGTGAGCAGGTGCAGGTAAGACTGTAAATATGCAAGTTGTCCACAAACAACAAAGGAGAAGAAAGCACTAGAGATATGAAAGATTTTCAGACTACCCTGTCTGAAACACTAACAAAACTTATGTGGATATTCAAAGAACTACCCATACTTCTAGTTATTTCTGCTTTTAATTGCTTCTGGGCTTTAAAAGAACTGCAAGTGTTCTGCAAAATACACAACAGATAAAGAAGAGGTGTATCAAACTACAAAGTGTAGTGGTTAGCAATTATACTGACTGAAAAGAGGAAACAGAATGAAAGGAAGTCTGCATTGATTAAATACTACAAAGACACATTGCTGTCTCCAGCTAATGGAGTTATTTAGGAAACTTTGGTTTCTACTGCCAAAAGTAACGTCTCATAATTAATTTATTGTATTGTATTGCTTCTACAATCCATTAAGAAAGAATGTTGTGACATGGAAACTTGCATTGTTGGCTCTTAAATGATAACTGAAATGCTGTTCCTAACCACAAAGGAATTTGTTTGGAAATGACATGAAATAGGAACAAAGATAAATTTTAAACAATGTTGCACAAGCAATTTTAATACAAAAAAAGAAAGTCAGAAAAATGCCATTGAAAAGCTTTTTGCCCCAAAAACCCATAACAGCTTTTGGGGGCAATCATGGAAATTTTTTATATCTGCATGTGACATGTAAAGGAGTTTGTCATATTTTCTATACTGACATATGTAACTAGTGTATTATAGGCCATATACTAACCCAGAAAGTGAAACTAAAATAAAGCGTATTCATTCAAACACCAGTATAAGAAAGACTCTGAAGGCAGTAAGGATACTTTCAGAAGTATTTCATCCAGAGTAGAGGGAGTATATTTTTCTGAACTACATACTGTGAGTTCTTTTTCACAAAATCACAGAATATTCATGGTTGCAAAGGACCTCCTAGATCACCGAGTCCAACCATACCCATAATAAAAAAAAAACCCTAAAAAAACCCCAAACACCTAAATACCCTGATCAAACATGACTTCAAAACCACAAAACCACAAAACACACAAAATAGCCCCCTACATGCCTGCCACTGGAGCATGTCCTAAAGCACCAGGTCTACCTGTTTTTAAATACAGGGATGGTGACTCAACCACCTCCCTGGGAAGGCTGTTCCAGTGCCTCACCACTCTTTCTGTAAAGAATTTCTTCCTAATATCTAATCTTTTCAGTACAGTGCTTAATTGCATGATGGCTGTCTACATTTTCTAATACACTGGGTGCTGCACTTGGGTCATAATAACCCCATGCAATGCTACAGTCTGGGGGAAGAGTGACTGGAAAGTTGCCTGGTAGAAAATACCTGGGGGTATTGTTCAATAGGCAGATAAGTATGAGCCAGCAGTATGCCCAGGTGGCCAAAAAGACCAACAGCATCCTGGCTTGTATCAGAAATAGTGAGGCCAGCAGGACTAGGGAAGTGTTTGTACCTCTGTATTCGACACTGGTGAGGTTGCACCATGTTCAGTTTTGCGTACCTTACTACAAGAAGGAGGCTGAAGTGCTGAAGCATGTTCAAAGAATGGAAATGAAGCTGGCGAAGGGTCTAGAGCACAAGTCTTCTAACAAGCAGCTGAAGGAGCTGGGTTGTTCAGTCTAGAGAAGAGAAGGCCTAGAAGAGACCTTATCGCTTGCTACAACTCCAGAAAGGAGGTTACAGAAAGATGGGGGTTGGTTCTGTTCTCCCAACTAAAAAGTGATAGGACAAGAGGAAAAGATGTCAAGCTGTGTCAGGGGAAGTTTCGATTGGACATTAGGAAAAGTTTCTTCCCCAAAAGTGTTGTAAGACAGTAGAACAGTCTGCCCAGAGAAATGGTGGAGTCACCATTCCTGCAAGTATTTAAAAGACATGTAGATGTGGTGCTTAGGGATATGGTTTAGTGGTGACCTGGCAGTGCTGGGTTAATGGTTGGACTTGATGATCTTAAAGGTTTCTCCCCCAATCAAATGACTGCATAATTTTATGATTCTATATCCAGAGAAGTATGGATAATGTACATGGAGGGATGCATCACAACATAACACAAGGCATTTTGTTTTTAGTAAATCATGTAATTCTGTAAATTTTTCAGAATAGTTAGTACAGTTTTCATTTAAGCTTGGAAAGGTGTAGACTTATATAACATTACAATTGAACGAGACTTCAGAAAAGGCATTGCAAAACCTAGCATGTATGCAATAATTTATCGTTAGGGATAGATAATCAATGCTTGTTTAACTTATTATCATTGTTGCTAAGTAGGTAATTCAACAGAAGTTGTTTTCTTGCTATTTAAGAGGAGAAATTTTGATTAAAGCAATAGATTAAATGATTAAACCAATGATTAAAGCCGTATAAGAAAGAAACCAATTTTGTTTTATGAAACTCTTATTTCTTCTTACAGTCTCTTCTATTTACATCCTCACTAAATGAGGGTGATGTCTGCACTGTTTTTGTATTTAGACTTCCCAGGCTTATTAGGCATTGCATGGATAATACTGCCTGGTCACATTAGTCAGTTTGTGCAAGGTGCCTTGAGTTGCAGAGCTTAAACATCAGACTCAAGAGAATCAAAAATAAACTGCAGCCTGTGGGACTCCCAAAGACGTGATTTCAGATGAACCACACTTTGAAAAGAAAATTAAAATAAAAATTTGATGTAAGGAATGTGGTTTGTCCTTAAGCGAACAATGAAGAGGACAGTGTAACATTGTTTTCAGCTGCAGCTGATACCACATTTCTGAGAGCACATGTAGCAATAACCACTTGTCAGATGCCAATCACTCTTACTTTTTTTGATGTGCAAGGAAACTGGTGTGCTCAGAATGAAGAAATAGGTTGATCCTTTATATAGGAATTTAAGATTCTAAAGTGACCCACACACAAGGTCACTGAGCTGTTTTGTTTTTAAATAGACTTAGTTTAAATCAATGCAATCCCCCTCTCAGACACGTTAAACAAGTTACACTGCAAAATTCTAAGCACATAGTGTTGGCCCATAAGCTTGATAGTCAAAAGAAAGCAATGTGAATCTTCCCTAAATCTTTTTGATTTAGGTTGTATTGATTTAAAAAAAATCTTCAAACAAGGCTAAGCTATATGATTTTTAAAGTGATTAACAAAAAAAAAATTTAAAAAAAAGTAGTTGTGTTTATAAGTTTTCGTAAATACTGGCCCTGCTGTAGCAGTACATGTCCTGGTTTGAGTGAGAACAGAACTAATTCTGTTCAGTGATTTTACTTTTCAGCTCAGTCCTTCTAACTGCACTGTCTGAAGTCAGCAGCCTGTTTTCACAGTGTCTGCTGCTGGCAGTGATAACACCCCATGGTTAGAGTTACTACCAAGGACTGGTGTGCAGACCAAGGCCAC
>JANIJG010005616.1:0-31053 GCA_024611175.1 Megaceryle torquata
TGCCATTGGCAGGGGGGTTGGAACTGGATGATCTTTAAGGTCCCTTCCAACCCTGACAATTCTATGATTCTGTGATTCCAGTGGATACTGGTTTTTAATAATCAATGTGGTATCCACAGGGATGGTGTTCAAGAAATCAGGATACTTGCAAAGTTCTTACCTTAATTGAGTGTTTGTCTCAGCTATTAAATATTCTTTAGAGTTCTTTTACAAAAAAAACCTTGAGGTACTCATTAAAATCTAACGCGTGCGGTTTGTTTGTTTATCTGCCAGGAAAGGAAAATACCCATCAGTGTTTCAAGTCTCCCTTCAAATGTGCAAAGGTGAGAACTAGGATGTGGCTGTGTCAGGTGGAATGAAATTTGGAGCAGGCAGAAACTGTTCTTCTGATGTTACAAACAATTTTTTATGGTTACAGCACAGGATGACTTACTGGCTGATGTGAAAAGTAGTGTTGTCCCTAAATCCGGGTTCTTCACCTGGTGTTCAAGACACCAGTCAACACACCGAGTTGAGATACTTGCTTTTATTTTGGTTCTGTCTCCCATCTAGCTCGTTACTCTAAGGTGGTCCTATACGTTTGTATACAATCTCCTCCTAGAGGTACATGTTCTTGTTTTATTAAAAAGCATAACCACAGAAAGGCAATGAAGCTGGTTAAGGGTCTAGAGCACAGGTCTTGTGAGGATGAGCTGAGGGACTTGGGGTTGTTGAGCCTGGATAAAAGGAGGCTCAGGGGATTCCTTCTGTCTCTCTGCAACTCCCTGGAAGGAGGCTGGAGCCAGGTGTGGGGTCAGTCTCTTCTTCGAAGGAACAAAAACCATGACAAGAATAAACAGTGTCAAGTTGCATGAGGACAGGTTTAGGTTGGATATGAGGAAAAATGTCTTCCCCGCAAGGGTTGTCCAGGCCTAGCCCAGGCTGTGGGCAGTGGTGAAGTCCCCATCCCTGGAGAGTTTCAAAGCCATGGAGATGTGGTTCTGAGTAACATGGTTTAGTGGTGAGCCAGCAGCGCTGGGTTAACATTTGTCTTGATGATCTTAAAGGTCTTTTCCAACCAAAATGATTCTGATGCTATGATATTCTGCAAAATTATGGAAGAAGTGTTAATTAAGATAAATCCTCCATATTGAAGCCGTAAGCTTAGCAAGACTTTTGAATTTTAGGAAGCAGGTGCAGGCTGTGCAGGATTTTGGAGCCTGAGGTCACAGAAAGTTTGAAACTGCCTTAAATTACAGTGCTGACACGATAGGCACTAGAAAGGCCAAGCAAAAATAGATTCAGTGGGTAGGGATGAAATATTTTAGACAGACTAATTACCTCATGCAGAAAATGAGTTACCACTTCATACTTGCAGCATCCTTGTAAATGGTTTCCTACTTTCAGATTAATTTACAGTTATTTTTGCTTCATTCTGACTTGAGGTACCTTGCCATATGACCTCTGGCTAGCACATAGAAGTTCAGTTTGCCAGTGTCAGAAATCAGACATGGGGCTGCTGAAAGGTTGCCAGTGTCAGAAATCGGACTCGGCGGTGCTGAAAGGACAGAAAATTGCAGAAATCAGAGCCTGCACTTTTATTTTGAAGGTGCCAAAGATGAAAGTGGAGGCCTGTAACCGCAATGGTAAAATTCTGCCTAGGAACCACAAAAAAGGTAAATAGGCGAACGATGGGAATAGCACGTTTCTCTATGTGCATCACACTGTGTGCGTGTCTATCTGAGATTGCAGTATATAGTGAGGAAGAAACTCAGAAACAGCAAATTAGGCCCTGAAATGAGAAAAGACTCCATAGCACAAGGACTGAACCAGTGACATTATGTTTTAGTGGCTCAGCTGCACTGGTCCTCAGCTATTAGGGATACTACTCATTAGTTACATCTGCATTTTGGAATGAAACGGGGTAAAAATCACAGTCAAGATCATTAAGAAAGCAAGCGAAAGGTGTCTATTATTAACAGGAATCAGTGTTAGGCAAAATTTTATCTTTTTCCTGTTAAGCTTTTGTCATGATATTCTAATATCCAGGTGATTGCAATTTGTTAAAGCACAAAAGCAACAATAACAGTACCTTGAGGAACTGGACAGGAAAAAAAGGTATATTAAAAACTGACTTACAGTGGTTCCTAATGTACTGGTTTGTCTGGGTTCAAGGGTACTTTTTGAAGGAGCAATGTAATTACTACTGGCACTGATAATGCTGACAACAAGGCTGATTCTAGAATGATAGTGGAAGATAAAGGGAGTTTGACAGTCATTTGAATAATTGGTTTGAGAAATGCAAAGTAGGCAACCAACAATTTAAATGCAGATTATAAGTAGTGAGTTTGGGGATTTCCATTAGTCAGAATACAGAAGAAAGAGTAAAAGGTTTAAAAGGTTAACTGTTATTTTATTTTTATTTTTACAAAATAGTAAATGGCCTAGAAGAAAAATAGGATGAATAGGAAATGACTTATTAACTTAGCAGAATGATCTTACAATGAATAGGTTGAGCTTTCTTTTAAACTGAGAATATGTCTACTTCTTTTGGATTCTTATAAAAAAATAAGCTTTACTGTTTTGGGATGAATATATTGAATTGTTTGCAATAATATGGGAACTCAGGTAGCATGGTAAATGTTTAGCAAAATAAATAAAATGCAGGAAGTTCACAAAAGTTGTCGTGTCTAGACTTCAGTGATACATTTGTACAGAATAGCAATGAGATTTCATGGCTGGAAATCATCTGTTGGTCATAAATTTGTGGGATGAATTCCATTAATGTTCCATCAGGACCCAAAGGAAATGTGCTGGGAAGGAATAACAAGAATGTTCAGAAGACATTGCAGCTACAATTCCAAGAAAATTCAGTTGTGTAAACTGTGCTCACAGGCATCTGGGTGTTGGTTCACAATAAAAACAACTTTATCTTTGGTTTAAATGCTTCTGTTGAAACTGTTGGAGTGGAAATAATGATAGTTAAGATCATTCTTGTCAGTGCTTCCATAAACCGAGCAGATACAGACCACATCCTTATTCAGAAGGTAGTCTCTCCTGGTTGATGATGTGAGTGACGGATCTGAGGCCTTCGGGCTTCATTTAGGGATGTTTCTGGACTAAGAATTCAGCTCTAGTACATTGGCATGGTTCCACGGAGTACACCACTTAACTCAGAATCATAAGCAGTGAAGGTAGTTTAACTTGTCATCTTCCAAGGAAGAACAATCGAGTTCCTTCCTTTGACTCAAAACCATTGATTTTTGGAACTTGAGAGTCATTGTTGACCCTCTCACTGTACTTCCCCCTCCCCTCCCCCCCATAATTATAGCTGGCATCTAACTGTAAAGAAGTGTGTAGAAATTATAAAAACAATTATAAAAATGCTTCCTCTAATGTATGTCTGAAATGTTCAAGATCCCTGGCAAGTCCATGCTCTGAATTGCAGAAAAGCAAAGAGATGGATCATGTACGTGAACTGAATAGCAAATAGCAATGTTTGGTTTGCTGAAGTTCTTCTGGCAACAGAACTGAGATGATGTTGTCGTTCACTTGCTGTTAATAAACAGTGCCTAAAATAATAGGGATGAAGGAGAATTGTCATTAGAAACAGAGCTTTTTTTTTTTTTTTTTTTTTCTGTCTCTTGTGCTCCAGTCCCTCGTTTCATCCTCTGTTCCCCTTTTCCTTCCCTTTTCTACTGCAGTAAATATTGATCTGTGGGCAGGAACAGCAAGGGCTTTGTCTGTGCACATTCTGATCTTGTTGGAGAGGGAGGTAAAAGGAAAGGACAATCCTTAATGACAGTTACCTGAGCCCCAAAATTACTCTGATATTTAAAAAAACCAAACCAAACAGCATTATACTGAAACACAAAAATAGCTATCATTGGGAATCAGAGGTAAACTTGTGCTGCAGAAGAGTTCTTAAAAGTGGAAGGTCTTTCAGTGCTACATAAGCTGTCTTGACTGCTAAGAACAGTTTTGGTTTAGTTTATTTTATTTTTAAATCCTAAAAATAAGTAATGGATTTGTGTATTACAGCAGGGCTGGGGGGAAGAGATAGCTATTTAATTTGCCATATAAAACTTTGTGATGACAGGAATGATTCTGTAGTCCTGCCTCTGGAGAGCTCCAAGGTGATGTTCTCCAAAGTCAGGTCAGTGGCCTGACCCTGCTTTTGCTGAAGGTAGAAATGATAAGGTTACATTAAGGTTTGCTGTGATGCTGTTGCATTGTTTTACACACGACTGGCCTCCTGGGGTTTTATCATGTTAAAATATGTGGCAAATAGAGCGTTTGGAGTGTGAGCTGCCCAGAGTGCCCATGTGCCCATGTGTACTGGGCAGGGAACTGCTCATCTGTCATTGGCTGGAGAATGATTTCGATCAGACCTTGACACTTCGGAATTATGACAGCATCTGCTGGATAAATGCGAAATTCTTGCTTACAACAGAGATGTATTTCATCTATTTAAATGTCATATCAGTGCTGTTAGTATTCATGGGTTCAGAGAAGGTCAGATTCTTGGCTACTTCTTGTCTGACCTTACAAAATCCAAGCTTGAAGTCAATCTCACAGCTCAAGTACTCAACAGGATTCAAATAGCCACGCATAAGTTACAGTGGTTTCAAAACCTTCATGATGGAGTACATTGTCTGCTATTTGATTTCTTTCCAAATCCATCTATATTCCTTAGAAATCTCAGTTTTGTATCTTAATTAGTTTTCTTATCTTCATCAGTAATGACAAACTGGGGAAGCTTTCTCGAGAGAAGCAGGCCAGGTAGCTTACAAATAGCCTCAGATCATACTTTGGTGTCCAGCTGGGATGCAGCAATGCCAGAAAGATGTGTTTGATTTAACCAAGGCTTCAGAGTTACATTCATGAGAGCAACTGGGCCAGCACTTAACAGTGGTACTTAATTTGTTAGGGAAAAAAAAAATAAAATAGATTGGCTTTAAGAAGGGAGTCAACTGCATTTCTAGCTTCAGGTACACTGATGATGTTAGATTTGGGCAAGTGCCCAACTGCTTTGCTTATCTCTCTCCAGCTGCCATCAGAGCTGTTACACTTCATTGGGTTTAATTTTCTGAGAAGCATAGACCTGTCTTCACGCAGTTCTCTGCTGTTTGTTTGGAGTCTGTTTACTTCTCTTCAGTTAGCCTGAAACTTAGGCCAGTGTCTTTGTGCATGAACCATCTCAAATGTTAATAATCATCCAAAAACCATCAGAAACCAAATGGGAGGGATTCATTACTTCCTAGATCAGGCTTCAGTACTCAAAAAAAATAATCAAGGTATCAGTGACTTAAAAAGCAGGTGCTGCTATAGCAGGCGGTAGCATCTGTAGTACAATAACCTTGAGAAATCGGAGAAGGAAAGATAAAGCCACTGTTAAGGAAAAATTCATTAGGTAACGCTTTTGTTTCTGATGCATCAATGAATGCAATTAAATTTTTGGCAAGAGAAATGTTATTAAATGTTTTGTCCAGAAGGTTATTGTAGCTTGAATTGAGAGGCTGGACAGCTAAACAACTATTGTCATCAAAACATAACGAGAGAAAAGTTGGCTGTTTAGCAAAGTGCAAGACAAAGTGCTGACCATACAGTGGGATACTTCAGGCTGGCTTCCTGGGGGGGATGGTGTTCCCTACTCAGTGTGAGGGTGGAAGAACCTGCTTTCACATCTGGGATAAAACCTGACCTGGAGAAACAGAGTGTGGACATGGTGGTTAATTTCATTCAATTATCCTGCATTCTACGAAAAAATAAAAAGCCAGAGAAAAAGGAAAGGAGCATGTCATTTCTGCATGCAATTAAATAAGATATATTTTTTTGTAAAATAGAGATTCCTCATTTCTTAGCTGACTTCAGTGACAGACACTGTAGATAACACATAAATTATGCAGATGTGCTTTTGGAGACTAATTTTTTTTCTTCTTCTATACCACAGTTGTCTTCTAAAGAATGCTCATTAAAATGATACGTACTTTGAAGAGATGATGCCATTGTAACTGTTTCACACTCTCTTTGAACAGCCTGAAGAGTGGAGTGTTTGTTGCCCACCAAAAGAGGTGGATCTCTCCAGAAAGGGTTTAGTGCCATTGCTCCTTGCGCAGCTGGGTGTAAAGTGAATGAATTATGGAGCACAGTTGTACTACTTGTTATGTGTTAAACATTTCGAAAGGATGCTTGGCTGTTTAGTGTGTGGGTTTGTTGCCCTTACAAGAAGAAAGTGTTCCTTGTTTTAGGTTCATGTAGAGTAATTAGTTATTTTCAGACCAATGTAAAGGATAATTAATCCACTCTAGTTTTTCTAAAGGGTAAAACAAAGGCTTTTCTGTTTGGCAAAAAGAAGTTACAAAGTAAGACAAATAAATGCATCGTTCAGCTGAAACAGGTCTTTGTTTAGAAGCTTCAGGACTTCTCATGAATTTCATTTGAAGAATATGTCCAACCCCTCCGCAGAGCTTTGGTTAAGAACTTAGTTTAATAACACGAATCATTAGGGTACTACACAGTGGTGGGTGGCTCTGAGCCTGATAAACATGTATTACTTGTCCTTTAGCTGTGGGTTACAGAATAACATCTTGCTTTCCTTTTAGTGAAATAAAAGGAAGGTATCAAAGCTTTCTTCTGGGGAAGAAACCTGCTCTAGCTGAGGATGTCCCTGTTCTCAGCAGGGGGGTTGGACTAGATGACCTCTAGAGGTCCTTTCCAACCCAGACATTTCTATGATTCTGTGATTTCCCCTGGCTGCCAGACTAATTAACCAGAGAGGAACAATTTGTATTATTACTATGGACTTTAGTGATGGTACTTATCAAGAAAGATCAGCAAAAGGTTTTCTATTGTTTGATTTTGAGGCCTTATATTTGCTGAATTCAGGGAGATGGAAATTAGACATATTCTGATTTGAGTGGTCTGCCTCCTTCCATACACAGGGATGTAAATTCTCTCACCTCTCTTGTACTCCTCCTGGTAATCCACTGTTTATTTTCACTAATCTCGCTAAATACTATTCCATACAGTTTAAAAAACAGATAGATATGTGGATGTAAGTCCAGAAATCTGAGTCTGTTCTTAAGAACACAGAAAGTGTAAGGAAGACCCAATTGCAGCAGGAAAAGGACCGAAGGTTGACCTCTCAGGAGTGTTTCTGACTGAAAGAGTTGGGCAACCGTATCCCATGTCTCAACCTTGTTTCTTCTGAGATCAAAAGGAAAAATAATATACAGGTAGGCTTTTGAGGAGGGCAGTACTTTATGGAAAATCCCTAAAATACCATAGATTTTCTTGCTAAAAAACCTAGCATTTATTGGACCCACAGATGGACATCATCCTCAGTTTGTACCAGCTGAGACGTACAGACTGTACAATGCTGCAGAAACTCTCTTTTGTAATATAATGAGCAATGTAGCTAAACTGTCACTATGCACCATCATGGCTACAGCTTCTCGAGCTGGTTGTGTGGTAGCTTTGATGAATCCACTGTGATGAATCCAGTGTTGCAACATACACATAGCAATGAGGGCACTGGGCAAATTCAGTGTGAAATACACTTGCTGAAATTTCAGTTTACTCCCAAACATTCTTTGAGAAAAGAAGAGAATGAAGTGACTGTCCTGTAAGTTGTATCCTACTTCAGTCGTTTACAACTTACTAAGGTATTCATCCCAGAAAAAACACAAGGCCTAAAAAATTTCCCTTAGGTTAAGTCTCTCCTAAAAGCAGATACACCATCCATACCATCTTCTCATCAGCCAGATACATATATATATATATATATAAACATAGCAATTTCTAAGACAGGCCATCTCTGCTGAAATGTTAATTAAATGATGCTGCTGTTTAATATTAATAGACTAAAGTTCAGCTACAAAACCCCTTTATCTCAGTATCAGTAGAAGTGAGTAAATGTTTTTAATGCTATGTCCCAAATATTACTGGGGATAAAGAAAATTTTTGTCTTCTAGTTCTCTTCTTCTCAACTTACTGTTCAGAAGAACAGCAGGCTCATAAGTTTAAGAAGAATCTTAAGTGCTCATTGTTGTCATGAATTCCTGTAATCACGAATTTAAACCCAGCAGTGCTGCTGAAGAAACTTAATAAATTAAACACATTCATTTCACTTTACCGGATTATTAAAACACTTAAATATTATTAGCTAGACAGCCTAAGAGCAGCGGGCTTCAATATGGAAATGTGCACAGTGTAAGGCTTGCAAAAAGTCCCAGTAGATGGTGGGAGCTTAGTCATTCTTTCAACTTATTCCTCATTCCTTTCTGAATTCTCTGTGTAGCAGTCTGGATTTTTCTTGAAATTAATTGTTTTAATTATGGCAAATGGCTTGAATGGGTTCTGCGTGAAGAAAGAATTAAAACTCTGGGACGGTTTAGTGCAGAGAGGGGGCATAAAGAGGGCACACGATGGAGATATACAAATAATGAATTGCATATACAGAAAGTAAATCTGGCACTTTCACTTATCCTTTCTTATAATACAGGAACCAGGGGACTTATAATGAAACAGAAAGGCAGCAAAATTAAAACCATTAAAGAAAATAAGTATTTACACAAATGCATAATTAACCTGTGGAATTAATTCCCACAAGAGTTCAGTGGAGCCAGGAGCTTAGTGGGGTTCAGAAAAGGATTAGACATTTATATGGATAATGGAACCATCTGCAGACGTATTGGCTGGCGTGAGAAGTATAAAGGGATTGCGGGACCGTGGCTCCTGCTGAAGCCAGTGGCAGGGAGATTAAGTGTGTAAACCCTCAGGCAAATGGCACCGGCAAGCCAAAGCTGACACAGGGAGGAAGAAAGTGACTGAGGGGGGGAGTAAACCTTCAATAATTGTTCATTCTGCTTAGGTAAATGTGACTGTTTCCTTTCCTTTGGAAGGAGATGACACTGAGGTGAAGTGATGTGAAAACAGCATACTCTTGTTGTCTACTCATTTCACCCCAACCAAGCCAAAGAGTAGAGGATTTAAGATCAGGAAAAACTAATTTAGAGCAAACTGATTGTTGCCCTTGTACACAGTGGTAACCACAGCATTCCTAAAGAAATGCATAAAAAATTAAATAGAATTCATCTTTGAGAGCCTGATTAACTTTCCAAGTCAGATGAGATGTGGTATGATGGGAACTGTTCAGTGGCAGTGTTACTGGTACCAGATCACTGTGCGTGCTGGTTTGCCCATCTGGTGGTTTAGTGTATTGAATTTTTCTGAGGTGCTACTACTTTAAATCCTGTAATAACATAATTTCTGTAGACATAAGTTGTCCACAGTTCATTGAGTTCCTAAAATAATCCATGTTAGCTTTTCTTGTCAGGGACCTCTGCCAATATTCTGGAGACCAAGGCAATTTGATGACCTATATGACATTATTATTAAGCCCAGTTTTCCCTTTGCTAATAATATTATCCAGACTAGGTTCTAGAAAGCTCTGTCTCCAGTGTATGCATGAACTTGTTCACTATAAACACAGATGTTGCAGAAATGTAGCAGACATATGGTAGGTTGGAGGTAGATTTCCATTTCTATTTCGTTCATTAACCTTTTCAGGATATCTGCCAAAAGGTATTCTGACCTCTTCCATCAATGGTCTTCATTAACCCACATCTGTGACAAGACTTTTTTTGTTTGACCATCACTATTTTCAATCAAAGCAGGAATTCCATCTCAGCATTGCTAGGTGTTGCAAAAGGCTTCACATTCGTGCTCAATTGATTTTGCAGCAATCTTAAATGTTTCCCAGACCATTTATTTATGACCTGGTTCATCCTAGGTGATACTTGAAAGCTCTGAAATGTGACAGATGTGATCTCAGGTAGCTCAGTAGTTTCCCATCAGCTAGATGCCTACACTGTAATTTGGGTTACTCCTTGAATAACATAAAATCTGAATGCTATCAGCATTTGCAAAGCAAATATTTTAACTTTGAGTAACAAATTACTTCTGTGCTGGAAATGAAAATAAAAGTTTGACTCACAACTTTTAAATACTCTAGATTTTTAAGACTGTGTGTTTTTAACTAGTGTTTTTATTTATGGTTCAAATTGTTAGGGTGGTTAGAAAGAAGATTCACTGACAGCTTGGACCTAAAAGCCTTCCCTGAGCTTGAAATGGTGTGACTGTAGACAACATAAAGAAAACATACTAAGGGAAAACTCCTTCCAGACATCCTGTACTTAACCCAAGTGGTCTGTAACATTCAAGTAGCCACGGTGAGGACCCTTCCCACAGCAGACCTTGCTCCTGGGCTTGCTGGCCCCAGGCTGCCCACCTGCTCTTCAGTGCAGTGACAGTCATCAGCTTCATAGTTCACGTTGCAGAAGCTCACTTCTCTGTCTTGAAAAGGTACCTTTAAATTCCAGGGTGTTCTCACTTACACCTGCCAAAATCATACCAGTAACACCTCATTATAAGTTATATTTATACACAGGCTGATGCTGTCTGAGGGAGTGCGCACAGCTGAGCACTCCTTTAGAGCATTGTCTTCTTAAAACTCATCTTTAATGTGTTCTTTGTTTGAGAGATCCTTTTGTAATTTACTTGAAGCTGAACTATGAAAGGTTCCTGATCCAAATGAGTCACTGTCCCACCAGAAAGAATGTGACAAACATTAAATATTCTTATGTAGCTTGGAGATCTGCAAGTAAAATTCATTCTTTTCCTTTAATGCTGTTCCTTTCTTTATATTCTGATGACTCATTTGGTGAAGCATTTTCGTGCCAACTTCTTTCCTTCTTCCCAAAGCTAACAGGTGTTTCTTGGATTTGCCTCATCTGTTATGAATCACTGTTGAGTCCAACTGGAGATTTTCCATTCAAAAGTTGGGCAGTGCCCTGAACATTGGTATTCTGCGTGTGGTCCCACTGTACCAAGTCCATCTCCATCATCATAGTTGAGTCTGGCTGGTCAGTGCTTGACAGCTGGTTCATCAGACCCATATCGTTGTCTGCACAGGGTGGGTTTATTGTACAAAGAGCCCAGGGCACCTGGAGCACATTATGTAAATGCAACCACTTCTGCCTTAAGAAGCTGTTTACTGTGGGAATGTGATTAAAAGCAGGTACTAGTCCTGAATTGTTTCCTTTTCAAAAAAGATCAGCACTTGAAAACAGTAACATTAACAATTATCCCGAGGCAAGAGTTTGTTTTCTGCAGTGCAGTGAAAGCTCATTTTAATAAGGTTATATTGTCCAAACTCTCCTCTTTTTAAACTAAAATGCTCTGCCAGATTGAGATGAATGAGGAGATTACTCAAAATACAGCACACGTACAAGTTTTCATCAGTCTTTCCTTTGGCAGACAGTGCTTACATGCGTCTAAAATCATATGGAGCAAAAACTGTCCCTGTTTGGTAGGAAATGCCAAATGGTGTTTGACAAATCTTAATTTGCTTTGATCCGATTCTAGTGCAATATTTTATTTGCAAGATGCTCAGACCTAATTAAAAAAAAAAAAATTTTGGTCATTTTAAAATCTCATGAAAAACATCAAGACTCCTTTAATTGTGATCTGATAAACCAAGAACATGGCATAAGCAGCCCCCATTTTAATCTGATTCTATAGGAGCAGTAATTGCCATAATACTGAGTGAAGAAGGATTAAAAGAGATTCGAGGCCACTTTCTATTCTGGTCTTTCTGGTTTGTGTGATATTTTATTTCGTTGTATTTAAATTGTCTTTAGGAAACACAGGGAAGTTATTTCTTCCAAAATTACTATCATTATATTTTAGAATTCTAAAAAGAGGGAGTAGCATATCAATTTACCCACATCTTATGAAACTGATATTGTGATAAAAATCCAATTCTGGCTTTGCTATTGCTCATCACTGTACCAATTCACCTCTATTTAATAAAGCAGGTAACACCGTGATGTTGTTTTATGTACTGTGTTAAAAAATGCACAGGCAAAGTCTTAACTAAATAACTTTTCTCTACACCTCTTTTTCAAAGACAAAAGAAGTTAGTAGTAGTTTAAAAATTTCTAAAGCTTTAAAGGTTTCAGAAAACCAAATCCACATCCTTTGGGTTCATTGTATTTTGAAAAGGCTCAAACTGAGGGGGGTGGAAAAAAAAAATAAAATTCCTGCATCCTTCCTCTTTTAAGGAGAGTAATGGGAAGACTGGACAGACTTGAAAGAAGCCTAGTGCTTGCCCATTGAACAAATCATTCAGATTAGAGAGAAGGAAGAAATTTTTGATGCTGAGGGTGGTGAGACCCTGACCCAGGTTGCCCAGAGAGGTGGTCAGTAGCCCACCCCGGAACCATTCCAGGTGAGGTTGGCCGGGGCTCTGAGCAACCTGCTCTTGTTGCAGATGTCCCTGCTCCCTGCAGGGGGGGTTGGACCAGATGACCTTTAGAGGGCCCTTCCAACCCAAACCATTCTATGATTCTATGAATTAGGCTACACTCCCTGGATTTCATCAAGCAGTAGAAAGGATTAAACAGTGTAAATAAACCCCTTGCAGTGTATGTGTTTGCTCCCAGTCCCATGGACGACCTAATTACTATTTCTGTCATTTGGAGGACTTTAAGCTATTTTTCAGTCGTTAATAGACTGCTGATCCTGCAGCCCCGTGCGCTCTCTGGCACTGTGGGGGAAGGCGGGAGCTTCATCTCAAGAGTCCGTTGCTGCTGTGCAGCGGTTGCTGCGACTGGGACAGGGGCTTTGCGAGTTTCTTTAACCTTGCTACTCATTTGGTTTTGTAATTAGAAACAGGAATATTTCGCTGGAGGTTTAGCACTCTTAAAATATGCTGATTCAGATGAGGATGTGGACAGACTTACTACTATGGCTGATTATGTATCCCTTAATTATTATATAATTCAATTCAGTATAAATAAGACCTTCTTGGTATAATGGCGCTCTGCCATTTGTGATTAATATTTCATTAGGCAAGAAGCCATGAAAGCACTTAAGCAGGTGCTCAATTTTAGCTACTTTAGTCAATTATACTTAGAATTAGGCATATGTTCCAATGCTTCCCTTGACTGGACCACTGTTCCCCAAAGCCAAGCTGACCTTTATGTGTGTCATTTAGCTCAGTGAACATTTTTCATGTTTTGTTATTACTAAGGATTAGAAAGAAGAAATTCTCTTATTTCACTCACAAATTAAATGTCATCATGATTTCTAGGAGGAGGAGGAATTTTTTTTTTTTAGGATATCATAGGATTGAAAGGATATTTTTCCTAAAAAACTTGTTTCCCTTGTATCTTTTGACTATCCAGGTGACAATCACGTTAGGCATTATTAGTTTGTAGAGAGACAAGCCTGTGAGTTGGCTGTGCCTGTTGACAGATAGTAAATTTTTTTCTATCTTTTTTCTTTGTAGTAAATATATTGTAATAGCATCAATGTACTTCTCTATAATCCAGCAGAAAAATCTCACCTGTTATCTTCTTCATGTGCTGGCCTTTGGAGCACCAGCAGATTTATACACCTTTTTTAATTACCTTTGTTTTGCCAGTATTTCAAAATTAATAGGCAATTAAAAATCATTAACTAAACATACAAGCCTGAAGTCTGTGGTCAGTTTTCAACCCTTTGTTTGGTCCTGCTCCTGCAGAAGTTGGTGGCTAAAGTCCATTGCAGAAATCCACCAATTCAGGACAGGCCTTTAATTATTTGTTCTGTAGCAGCCTGATGCTTTAGCGAGGGCTAAAAACTGGCTTCAGGACCTGAAGCGGTACAGCCATGCTGGTGGAGCTGGTCAGTTTGGGAATGGCAGAGCTCAAAGAAACCAGTAACCCAACAACAAGGTGAAGCGACGTATACCTGGTAGAAAAACCTGTACAGGTTTACAAGTGCCATACAGGGTAAAACATCTGTAAAACAAGTGGTAAACCCCATCATGATTGTGAATTTTAATTTTTGTTTGTTTCCCCTTGGGAGCTCTGCCTGGTGCCAGCTCTGACATCTGCTCTGCGGGTCACCGTGCTCTTCAGATGGGCATGGCCAGAGTGTCCACAAACTGGAGTCATTCCTGTCCTGTCTGCTGAATTCTATCATGATTTAAAAAAATAAAAATAAATAAATAAATAAATTATATAATTAAGAAGCTGGTGAAGGGTCTAGACTACAAATCTTATGAGGAGTGTCTGAAGGGTTGTTCAGCCTGGAGAAAAGGAGGCTTAGGTGAGAACTTCTCGCTCTTGACAGCTCCCTGAAAGGAGGTTGGAGCCAGGTGGGACTTGGTCTCTTCTCCCAGGTAACAAGTGATAAGACAAGAGGAAATGGCTTCAGGTTGCACTAGGAGAGGTTTAGGTTGGACATTAGGAAAAACTTCACCAAAAGGTTGTTAAGCAGTGGCCCAGGCTGCCCTGGGCAGTGGTGAAGTCACCATCCATGGAGATATGTAAAAGACTGAGTTGCTGAGGGCCATGGCTTAGGTGACCTGGCAGTACTGAGTTAATGGTTGGGCTCAATGATCTCAAAAGTCTTTTCCAGCCAAAATGATTCTATGTTTCTAAGATACCTCTGCAGAGTGCAAAAGGGAAATGTCCCCATGTTAAATGCAAGTATTGTCTAGGGTAGAAGCATTGGTCTGAGGTCTCCTAAACCCACAACCAGCTCTCACAGGGCGTTGATCTGAGCCAAAAAAGTGAGTTCAAGGTGTGTAGCTTTGCTGTGCAATGAGCAGGGCTGTGACTATCTCCCTCCTTGGAGGAGCTAACCAGGGGCAGGGCTTTCCTCCATGTTTGCAGAAGCTCATGCTGAGGACTTTCCCCAAGAACTAAAATCCCAACGCTGCCATGAGTCTCCTGTAGACTTACATTGACAACAAAATAACTTCTCCACTCTGGTGGTGAGCTGATCTGTGCTGTGATGTTTATCTGAACTGCATTTTACATCAGTTTTATTTATGATCAAGCTCAATAAATGGACAAAGATGACTTGGATTGCTTTTTTGGATAGAAATCCTCACTGAAGTTGTTAGCCAGCCATTGACCAGCTCTCAAGGAAGCAGCACTTAGATGCTCAGCAGAGCTTTCAGAGGGGAGGTAAAACAAAATCTGCTATAGTTTGAGAAGCACTTATCTAGTTCGAAAAAAATGTTTTTCTAATAGTGATTTATTTTCCTATACCTGGTATTACTTCCCTCTAAAAGCTATTTGTCCCAACATGGAGTAATTGCTCTACGAATGTTAGTATTGACTCCAGGTTTTCAATTTGTTGCAGATGTTGCTGCCCAGAGCCCCATAATGTGTGTGCCAGTGCATAGTGGGATCTGCACAGTGGAACAGGGGATAAGGAAGGATTGACATCTCTCCTCGTCATAGCCAGAGAAACATCGAGTTACAAGACTCGTTTGTGAAGTAAAAAAAAAATTATTTCTTAAACTTATTTATGATTCCATTCAGTTAAGTTTCTTTGTTACCTTTCTCATTGCAGATGAATAATTTCCAAAGCCTGTTTTCTCATTACTGATCTGATCTGGACTTCTTTGTGCTTTGAAAACTAGTGTTGCCACATCTCAGTTTCCCTGATTTTCTCTTTTTATCCAGAATGTTGTATTAAAGGCTTGTCCTCCATTTGTATTTCTGTACCCTGCGGTCCTGCTCTGCCTTTGTTGTTACTGCAGAGGGAATGGTGCCTTTCAAAAGATGGTCATTAAGTTTATGGATGGTCGTGTCCGTTTGCAAAAGGAGTGGTCTAGCTAAAGAGCGTAATTGATTTGCAATTGTATTGCACGAGTGAAAAGTGAAACAAAAGACTCGGATTGCGTTGCAAATGGACAATTTGTCTGTGAAACAATTTCGCTGTGGTGACAGACACAGATACTACTGGGTAGTTCAGGATGTATTTGCTGCAGCATTGTTTTTGGGTAGATGTGGTAGGAGAGGGTGGGTCTATGAAGGTAGCTTTTGAAAACAAGGCTTGACCAGTTCTAGTTGTAAGTAGCAAAATCCCTAGAAAAGTTCAGGTGAATCTGAAAGGG
Source organism: Megaceryle torquata (assembly GCA_024611175.1). Classification (NCBI taxonomy): domain Eukaryota; kingdom Metazoa; phylum Chordata; class Aves; order Coraciiformes; family Cerylidae; genus Megaceryle; species Megaceryle torquata. The sequence goes on from JANIJG010005616.1 coordinate 15,944, forward strand.
CTGCTGTTTTTCATCCACTGGAGAAAGCAAAGGGATTATTCAGCACTTGTGCATTAGTAGTGTATCTGGATCAGGGATCCCCCATCATGTGCTGAAGACTTTGCAATCTGAAATCTAGGATCAGGATGCTTCCTGGTTAACAAGAAGCTGCAGCTTTCATGGCAACTGTAAATATTGAAAAAAATATCAATTGGTTTTCAAAATTGTTAGTCTACTGGGAGACTATATCCATAGCAGACAGGATTGTGTAATTTTATTAAGCCACTGCTGTAATGTAGTTGTTTGCTATTGTCAGTTTAAAGATGGTGGCTCAAGAGAAGAAAATGAAAGTAGGAAATCATCTCAGATGGCATCTAGAGAGTAGCCAGAGAGGCAGATAGGTGTGGTTTGTTTGGTTTGTTGTTTGGTTTTGGTATTTGTGTGTTTTGTTTGTGGTTGGGGGGTTTCTTGTTTTGTTTTTGTTTGTTTTTCTCTTCTGTCATTAAACTAGAGGAAAAGGGTATGATTTAACTTAGTACAGAATCTGGTTTGTATTTGGATTACCTAAGAGATCACATGTTCATATAGTTTAGATTTCCATGTGTGGGACATTACAAAACACTGGTGTCTGAATGGACCACAGTAGGTAACAACAAGAAAAGAAGCCTAGCAAATATATGGCATTTTTGTTATTATATTATTATTGTTCTATTATGAGAGTGGGGGTTTAAGAAGTGTTTTTAATGCTCACAGTGAAAAATGTGAACTCCTGTTTTCCTCACTGACGTGCTCTATCTACCTATATAGCAAAAGGTAGCATGACAGAATCCATACATCTGGGTAGCAACAAAATTCTGCTGGATTGCTGCTCACCTTCAGAAGTACTTCATAAATCCTTTTGCTGATAAAACCAGCTCAGAAAATTCCATGGAAATGAATAGAAAAATGGAAATAGATGATTAGTAAGAATAAGCACAAAATTCCCACTGGTAGTCAACCAAAGGCAGATTGTTGTGTTGGCTCCTGCAGACCACAGATGCCTGTGCTCACTGAGGACACTGATCCTTTGACAGTCCAGTTTTAGGAGCTGTCTCTTTGTCTTTCTTTTTCATCTCAGAACAAAGTAATGTGTTCTTCAACTTTGACCAGTGAGATTGGCAATATTACAGGAGGACTAATCTTATCTGTCCAAGACCCATTAATACTAACAAAAATATGCTTTAAATGAGACATTTATACAAATCAATATACATTAAAATGTATGGTGTGCCAAGGCAAGCCAAGCAGAACTTGCTCTTTAATCTTCATTAAAAATAAAGGATTAAAAATTTATCTCTTCCTTCCTAATGCAGAAATGTATGGTGAAGGGAATGTGACTCGAAATTTTAATGTAGCAGCACTTAAATTATATTATCTATACAAAATAGGATTTTTAGAGTGAAGAAAATGGCTAATGCATTTAAAAACCAAAACCAAACAAGCAAACAAAAGTGTTCATGGTCTGTTTTACCCTATAATGGAAATGGCTTTTTAGAGTGAGATAGAGAGGCTGTGGTTGGGAAGAATTATGCTTTTTAATACTGGACAAGCTGAACCAAGGTCTGTGTTCCCAGAGAAGTGTTTCTTTTTTTTATCTGTGTGTCTGTAATGCGCTTCACTTCATGCCTCGGATTCAACTGGTTACAAATGTCATGGAAAATTCTGTGCATAAGTATGGAACCTGTGTTTTGATGGGAAGAGGAAAAGCAACTGAGGGGGAGGATCAGGGACATATTGATACCTTACATCTAGTCAGATACCCAGATAGCCTCAGTAAAATGAAGTGTTTGAGTTGTCTGCAGTAGCAAAGTGGAGCAGGAAGCTTCCACTCGCTCCCAGTTTGGATGATGCTCTTGCTTGTGAGGTGCAGTAACAGCAAGGTGAGGTGGGAAGCTGGTGTGTTCTCTGTTACCAGCCTGATGTTATCTCCATCTGTAGTATGTGGATTGAAGTACTCATACATTGAATATTAGAAAGGCAGCATAGGTCCCTTCCTTGGTGGCTTGCAGCAAGCTAATGTTGCCTTTGTCTTTTCCCTCGTCATACACTCATGTCGCAGACTGATTAAATATATTACTGACACCAATTGTGCTTCATCTTGTAAAGTGGCATTTGCAATAAATTAAAAAAAAAAAAAAAAAAAAAAAAAGCTGCTTGAGTTAAGGTACCAGACTGTTGGTTTGCACCACAGTGTGTTAAGTAAGCTGATGAAGTAGGCAAGCTGGAAGCTCTGTGTGGTTAAAGCCTTTATTAATAAACCTGAAGTATTAAGCAGCATGCTGCTGATTTCCATAGCCACCCCTGTGCCGCTTGGGTGATTGATTGATTGATTGATTTTATTTTTTGCTTACCCCTTGACAGCTCCCTGAATTATTTCAGCCCACAATGTGTCTTTATGACCATTCATTGCTTTCTGGTTGTCAACCAGTGTCCTAAGGCAAAGTCAACACCACAGACAGAAATGAATCCTTCTGTGGACCCTCTAAGGTGCAGAAGAGGAATGCAACCCTTTCTTTTCTTTACATTATTTTTTTAAGTGTATCTCTTCGTTTAAATGTGACCTGTTGAAGTACTTCACAGTGCTTACCATTCTCCCTTTATGAGAGTGATTGCCCATGGGCATAAACGCTGAGGTCTTTCCTATCAAGGTTCAAGGAGCCTTTGTAGCAGAAGCTTATTTTGCCTATTAGTCCATTGAATTTTGTTCTCTCTTCTTTTCCACTTCGTGGGGCTTGCAACAGTTTGCAAGAGTTTTAGGGTAAGCATTAAGAAAACTGTGTCAAAAGGGCGTAAAAGGCTTTGTAGCTGTTAAGATAAAACTGCTTTCCAATGAGTTTATTTTCTATAGAGATTTAAACTAAAGAGGAGAGAGGGCAAAGAAGCAATAATGGCAAATCGGGACAAATCCTCCATAACTCTGAGGATTATAACTGATTCCAGTCCTCAGTAACTCTGTAACTTCCTCAGAAGTTCTAATCCCACTGACGGAACACGAGGGCACATGTAGGAGGAGGTTGAGCAGAAGCAGCAAAATTTCTCTGGGATTTTTGGCCAGAGAAACAATTTTTCTTTCACAATTATATTAAGTATTTTAGTGACAGGACAAGAGAGCATGGCCTGAAGCTGTGCCAGGGAAGGTTTAGGTTGGAATTTAGGAAGCACTTCCTCATGGAAAGGGTGATTAGACACTGGAATGGACTGCCCAGAGAGGTGGTGGAGTTGCCATCTGTGGAGGTATTTAAGGAAAGATTGGACGGGGTGCTTAGTGACATGGGCTAGAGACACCTTATTGTGGCCTTTAAGTATTTAAAGGGGCCTGTCAGAGTTTTTAGCAGGGCCTGTTGTGGTAAGACAAGGGTTGATGCTTGAGGGAAATGAGGGAGATTTAGACTAGAGAGAGGAAAGACATTTTTTACACTGAGGGTTGTGAGACAGTGGCCCGGGTTGTCCAGAAAGGTGGTAGATGCCCCATCCCTGGAACCATTGCAAGTGAGGTTGGACAGGGCTCTGGGCAACCTGCTATGGTTGCAGATGTCCCTGCTCCCTGCAGGGGAGTTGGACCAGATGACCTTGAATGGTCCCTCCCAACCCAAACCATTCTGCAAGTGAATTTACAGCTTGATTAGCTGTTTAGGCTCATCTGCTAGGAGCCCAGCCCATGTCTTTTTTTGAGTTGAAACAAAGACATCCACTGAAGTATGACCAGTCCTCGCTAGTCCTGCCTGGTGAGCAAACCAAATCCTCATCTCTTCAGGAGTTTCACATGCAAGGAAGGCTTATGAATTTAATCTTCCAATTGCACAAAGTGGTTTCTTTTTTTCTTTTTGGGGTGCATGTTATTTTATGCTTGCCAATTTTTTTACACCATGCTCTTCTTGCACCCTCTGTTCCACGTAGGAGTTCTAGTTCCTTCATGTGTCATGGGAAACTAAACTGCAGCCCGTCTATCAGAGGAGTGGATGTCCTGACAGACTAAGGAAGGAATCTGGCCAGCCAATATCATTATTGCTCAACAAGTTATCCTTTTACTAATTTCTTTCTTAGGTTGCAGGGCAAGTCCATCCTTGGATGAATATCAGGGTGGCCCTGCTTCCCTTTCCATCTCCTTCTTGCCACAAATCATAAAGCCAAAGGACCCAGCATATATTATTTTATCCTAACCTCACATAGCTGGGTGTAGGTTTGGATTTCCTCTACCTATCCATTTTTTTTTCCATGTTTCTTAATTTTCAATGCATTGTTAGACATAGGTTTTAGCAACACTAAACCTAAGGAAGCTAGAAAATGAACAAAATATTCTAAGGATATTTTCATACAAATCGCCAAAAGCATCAGTATATCCCTTCTTTTATGTGCTGGATTATTTTTCAAGGTTTTTTCACCATCAACAGCTAAGGCATCCATTTTTTCCAGTAAAAGGAAAGCTTGGCACTGTCTCTATACATTTTATCCTCCAAAAATCCTAAATATAAGCTAAGCTAGTCTGGCTCTTAACAAGAGGCAGAATTGAGCTTAACTTGTAAGGCAAACTGATAACAAATTTCTGTTCTGTAGCATGTAACTGTCCCAAATGTTACTTTTGTAAATGTGCAGTTTAATGCTCAGAATACTGGAGTAATTGGAGCTCCTCATCACTGAGGGATGAGGAAAATCACATCTTCCCTGCTTGCGTGTTTTGCCCAATTGGATTTAAATCTTTGACCTAAATAATTTATTTCCTCAAGCTTCTTTAGCTTCCACCTGAATGCTTTCAGCAATCCCAAGGAAGCAGTGAACATTTTCACACTTCCAAAGGCTTACTGGGAGAAGAAAAGGTTTGAGGGAGACCATTTTGAGGCTTTTCAGTACTTCAAGTGGCCTATAAGTAAGCTGGAGACAGACTTTTTAGCAGGGTCTGTTGCTACATGGCAAGAGGTGATGGTTTTAAACTAAAAGAGGGAGCTTTAGATGGGAGAGAAGGAAGAAATTTTTTACAGTGAAGGTGGTGAGACCCTGGCCCAGGTTGCCAGAGAGGTGGTTGGTTTTCTGTCCCTGGAACCATTCCAGGTGAGGTTGGTCAGGGCTCTGAGCAACCTACTCTGGTTGCAGGTGTCCCTGCTCCCTGCAGGGGGTTGGACTAGATGAGTTGGAAAGGTCCCTTACAAACTATTCTATGATTCTTGTTGCAAATGAAACAGAAAATTTGAGGATTTATACCTCACATGCTGGGTCATCACGCTTCTCTTCCTAATTCACTTTAGGGGCAAAGATAGAGTGTGTTTGTGTGTGTTCATGCAACTACTCTATCACAAAGGACTTTACAAAGAATACCCCAAACTCAATACTTCTTTTCTCCCTTTGATCTATCAGAAACCGGACGTATGATTAGACACTGCTGTATAATGCAACACATTCCTCTTATTGTAATGGTTCTGTCTACCATTTTGATGGAAGTTAGAGGTCGATTGCATGATGAACACAAATCTTGGTGTATTCCTCAGAGCGTGGTAACGGCTTATGTCGATAACAGTATTTGTATCCACAGCTGTGATGGCAAGTGGGGGATTCTTCCTTAGCCTCTTTCTTTCTCGCTGCCTCTGGTCCTCTTTAGGTCTCTCAAGCCATAAACCCCTCCTGACAGTGGTGAGTGTTGTGAGCGGGAGATGTACTCGAGGCTGAGCTGCAAGAGAAAGCCAAAGTGTTTGAAAAATTCAGCCCCTTCCAGGAATTTTTAGATATCTCTCCGGAACTGAGATGAGCCCCTCATTTTTCAAGAGCAACGAAATGATTATTTCTTCCCCAGGAGTAGGTAAAGGTCAGTGAATGTAAACATTATTAAATGCGATAGAAATTACTCCAGTTTCTTTGAAATCCAAAGAGATTCAGACTATCAACATCTTTTAAGGGTTACAGAAGATGAGTTTGAGCAATTAAGATGCGAGTGTATTCTGATGGGTTTTTCTTCAGATTCAAGAAGAAGGAAATGTAGGCAAGTACTTGCTCGGAACTAGAGCAAAAGGCAGCATCCAGAAAAATGGACTTTCTTGGAAGTTTAGTTCTGAGAGAGGCAGGTAGTCAGGACTGTCTCGGAGGTAAAATTGAGAGGTCATTTGCATGAGACTTCAGAATTTGCTTTAAATAGCAAAAATCAATTGGTGTATTTCCCAAAAAAAGACATGAAATATTTGATATCTGTACTCAAACCTGCTTATCTCTGCTTAAAGCTAAAGGTAGATGCCAGCAGAGGGATGATGCTTTGAAGTGAATCCTGTAACTTTTTCATAGGGAAAGCACATCGTGCTCTCTGTGCACAACTAGCTCAGACTGTGGTGCTTCTGATTTAGTCCATGTGAAATATCTATATATTGAGTTTTTTTCCTCTGAATATCTATGCCCAAGGTGGGCAGAATAACATTAGAGAGCCACTATTACTTCAAAATCACTAAGCTAAGTATGTCCAATAGTCTGTCCCTGCTGATGATTCACATTTTATTTACTTACTACAAAATGTTGACTTTTGGGTGTTAGTTAGGATGCTGATATTCTAGGCTCAAGCATGGCAAATATTGGGGTAAGAAGTGATTTTCACACAAGACAAAATTTCTGTGGTGAGCTATCATTTGATGACAGGAATTTTTGCTAAGGATTATTCTTTGTTTATAGTTTTCCATAGAGGTGGTTCTGCATGAAGTAGTGTATTAAAAAAATAGTAACATGGGAATTAAAAAAAAAAAAGGCAACAAAACATTGCTATCTGTACTGGTAAACTGTGGTCATATATATGTGGGGGAAAATGACATTTCAATGTTCAACTCTTTAAGATGAAGCAACAACAATTTTAAGCATTGGCACAAAACAATTCTTCCAGAATTTGATAACAGTTTTTGGAAGAGGATAGTAGAAAAGCCCTGAGCTAGAGATGTTTTACTTCAGTTCTTTTGAGAGTCTCAAGGGCAGAAAGAACAGGTAACTTCGTATATCTTGGTGCCTACAAATAATTTCTTGTTCTGCGTACGGTTGAGATATTGCAATATGAAGGAGGGAATTAAAAACATGGCACTTACATAAAGATACTGTGTTTCCTTGAAGTAAAATGTTATACATCATCCTAAGCCCTGCTGTGGAAAAGCCCAGCAAACATTGCCAAAAGCATGAGGACAAAAGACGTTAAACTGATAAAGAGACTGTGTTAAATGTCAGCGTGGAAATTCGTAATGCTTACTGCATGTGAAAAAAAAAAAAGAGAAGTGCTCTCTATTACTGGCTAAAAAACTTGGAAAAGTTACTATTTATAGAATCATAGAATGATTTGGGTTGGAAGGCATTTTAAAGATCATCTAATTCCAACCCCCCTGCCATAGGCAGGGACACTTCCCACTACACCAGGTTGCTCAATGCCCCATCCAACCTGGTCTTGAACACTTCCAGTGATGGAGCGTCTACAGCTTCTCTAAGCAATCTGTTTTAGTGTCTCACCACCCTCAATGTGAAGAACTTCTTCCAAATTTCTAATCTAAATCTACCCTTTTCCAGTTTAAAGCCATTACTTTTTGTCCTATCACTACACGCTCCTGTAAAAAGTCCTTCCCCAACTTTCTTGTAGGTTCCCTTCAGCTACTGAAAGGCTGCAGTAAGGTCTCCCTGGAACCTTCTCTTCTCCAGTCTGAACAACCCCAACTGTCTCAGCCTGTCCTCACAGCAGAGGGGTTCCAGCCCTTGCATCATATTCATAGTCTTCACTAACCCTGCTCCAGCAGATCCATGCCCTTCTTGTGTTGAAGGCTCCAGTGCTGGATGCAGTACTCCAGGTGGGGAGTACTCACCAGAGCAGAGCAGAGGGGCAGAATCCCCTCCCTTGACCTGCTGCCCACGCTGGTGGGGATGCAGCCCAGGACATGGCTGGCTTCTGGGCTGCACTTGCACATTGCTGGCTTGTGTCCAGCTTTTCACCAACCAGTTCTTTCTATTGATGAGAAAGGCTTTATTAGTATTAGATAATAAAAATAAAATGGAACTCTGAAGATGTAAATTTCGTTGTAGCTGCATCAGTAGTTGCTATAACTGGTAAGCTGTGACTCTGTTATGCAGTATAACATGATGGTCCATGTGTAGAGTGTTTTGTGTCAGTTCTTATATTTAATGTCCATTTTAATACTCAGTCCAGTTGATTTAAAATGTAACTTGAGTTAATTAACTATCTCAGCATTAGGATTGTCTCTCAGAGCCAAAAAAGTTACATTTTGCTGTTAATCACACTGTAGTTAGAGCTTTTTAATTTGATTTTTTGTTACTGGGAGATTGAAGACTAGTAGAATGCCCAGTCGTGCAGAGCGTTACCAAGTTTTTCATTTAATCCAACCTGGTAATTACCTACAATTCATCCTGAAGGCTAAATACATAACAAACGATGTGACTGTACTGGGCTTGTAATTGAAAACCAATCCCAGGGCAAACATTATTATTTACAGTTTAAAATAAAAGCTTGTGTTCAATAACATTATTCTGCTATTTTCCTGAACTGTAATTTCTGCTGAAAGATACTTGTGCTCTGTGATTTCTCCATGTTCATCCTCCTGGGTAGATTTTTCAAGTTGCTATTAATGATACTGAGTTTTTACTGGGTTTTGTGTGTAAATGGAAAGGTATCTCTGAATCCTCTGGTAAGAGGAATAAATTTGAGAATGGAATTTCTTACTAACTAGTTCTAAATCTGTCATATTCATAATGGTGGGCAATATTATTTTAATATTACACAAAACCATTATCAGCAACCAAACATCTTCAGAGCCCCCCACTGCTGGAGCTGCGCCGATCCTGTCGCCCCAGGCCGTGCAGCGCTGCCAGTAGCACAACTGGATCTGCTGGTATTGCACAGGCTTCACCCTCCCAGCTAAAAATAGGAGTGTTACAACCTGGATCCAGTCTTTGGTCGCAGTGTGTTTGTTTGAGTTGCAGCAGATGTTTGGGAATTGGTGGTTTGCTTGGTGGCCACAGGGCAGATCCTGCTTCCTCTCTCTCTACTCCCCATTGCAGCAAAGCATCTCTGTGGAATTTCGTGCTGGTGAGAGTGGTGCTTTGATTACCTACTATGATTTCACACAGTTTGAACCAGAGCTTACTGTAATCTTCGCTTAACAGCCTCTTCAAGACTGGTCAGATTTCCAGCTAAGCAGCTCTTAGAAGCCTGGGCTAAAATACTTTTTTGTCTCAGAGTGAAGCAAAAGATTTGGCTGCCATCGATTGTAAGATAAATGGATCAGATATTACTTTTTATGAAAGATTTTTCCAGGTTTTTCACTTGAATCTTAGCACCATATTCCCTTGATTTCAGAGGTGAGGCATTACCTTATGTATTTGATATTGCTTTGTTATCAAGTTCCTTTCTGATTTTGTTTAATTGCGATTGCACATCTCTTAGGCCTCTCAGGTACCTGCTGTGATGGTTGGGTTTTTTTTTTTTAATCTAATCACATAAGATTTTATGGTTTTCAGGAGCACTGTTGCCCTTAAATATCTAAAAAGATGAACTTGCTTATATGTTTGAATGTATATTTACCACTTCTGGCACCATTATTTTACTGAATGATGATCCAGTGTTGCAAAGACTTTGGAGCACGTTCAGTTACCAATGGGCTTGTAGTTTATGGATGCCCTGTTAAACTGGTTGCAGTGTTGAGATGTAAAATGACTAAACATATGACATGTTCTTCAGGACAAACCCATTTCCCTTCTGTGCTTATTCTTTCAAAGCATACTGGGGTGCAACCAGGTTTTAATCTTTAGCCTAAAGATTGAGACTAAAGGATGAATCTTTAATTTATATTAGACTAGAAAACTTAGTTTTTTCAAAAGCATTCAGTAGATCTAAATTTCCTGCTACATATCAGAAGTTTGTACATCGGTGGAACTCTCAGACTTGTAAACAGCCTTCAGGAAAACTTATTTTTCTCTAGTTTATCCCCCAACTTTCAACGTGGAGATGGATGAAGTTGCACAGATACCTTGGGAACCAACTCAGAGCTCTGTTGATGCTTTGAAACTTCAGAAGTTCAGTTTCTATTGCTTGTCTCCTTTTCCTCAGTTGTTTGCACATCCCTGTGACTGAGGCTCGTGTCAAAGTACAGAAACACTGCATGAGGCTCTTTCAGGAGTTCTCACTTGGCTGCTGTTATAAAGCTGTCTGAGATTAAAAGTTGCCTTCTCTGGATACAGAATCCTGTAAACCCAGAATATGAATCCTGTTTTCTATGAACAGGAAAAATCTAGCATTCTGCAATTACTTGTAAACACCTTTGCACGTAACAGGTCAGACAGTACAGAGAGATTTTGTGTGATGTATTGTTAGAATACGTCACAAAATCCTTCATTCCATGGCTGAGGCCAGTGGCTATGGCATGTGGACACTTATTTTCCTACCCTTCTAACTATCAAGTACGTTGTCAAAACACTGGCCTTCATGCCAGCCTGTGAGAGCTAAATTCACCTCTGGAAGGAAGTGTATGACATTGAGGGACTGGAGTGTGCCCAAAGAAAGGCAACAAAGCCGGTGAAGGGTCCAGAGCACAAGTCTTGTGAGGAGCATCTGAGGGACCTGGGGTTGTTCAGCCTGGAGAAAAGGAGGCTCAGGGGAGACCTCGCTCTTGACAACTCCCTGAAAGGAGGTTGCCGCCAGGTGGGGTCACTCTCCCAAGGAACAAGCAGTAGGACAAGAGGAAACAGCCTCAAGTTGCACCAGGGGAGGTTTAGGTTGGATATTAAGAAAAAATGTCTTCCTCAAAAGGGTTGTCAAGGCCTGGCAAGGCTGCCCAGGGCAGTGATGGTGTCACCACCCCTGGAGGGGTTTCAAAGCTTTGGAGATGTGGTGCTGAGTGACTTGGTTTAGTGGTGACCTGGCAGTGCTGGGTTAATGGTTGGACTTGATCTTAAAGGTCTTTTCCAAGCAATAAAATTCTGTGATTCTATGATTCTTCATATAAATAAGACACCTCTGTAAGCACGTCTTGTTATTCTGCATGGAGAAGAGGGATGGATTTCTTTATCTTTCTGTCAGCCCAGCATGAAGATAACGATTTCCTTCAGTATGTAATGAGAGGGACAGTGCTATGAATATGCCAAGGAAAGGAAAATGATGGCATTGTTCTGCTGCTGGGTGCCAAGGCTGGTCACCCCAGAGGCAATGGCACTGTGATGGGCAGTAGCTGCTTTGCCAGAGCGCTTGTAGACAACGATGTGAACCTCACGAATCATTTTAAGTCCTTGCTTCATCTCATCTTTTTACTGCACTAGGCTTTCTCCAACTTTGTTGAAAAGTGGTTTGTGGTTTGTTCAGGATTTTGTTTATAGAGAGTGAAACATCACCTCTCTTGTCCTGCTGTTTTTAAATGCAAGTTAAAAGCAAAAGATGATGGTCAACTTACTTTAAAATATATCCCAGGAACAACCTAAGGAAGTGCTCAAACTGTTTAGCAGCCAGCAGCTTTTGGCAGCAGTATATACCTCCACCAGTATGAATCATTGTAAACATAAAGAGAAACACATTGAAACCAATACAAGACCAGATTCAGATAGTGACTTCATTTTGGCAGCTTCATTTTATTTTTATTTCCTTTTCCATTTTTCCTGAGGTTGCTGGCACCTTGCTAGCGAGAGACAGCACTGATTTAAATTCTCCATCACAAAATGTGATAGACACTGTAAAGAAGACAGTGATTGTGTTTTGGCTTCATATTTTACTTTAGTGTGTTCCTCTGAACTCCAAGTGAGAAGAGTTAGACCTGGAATGGTGGATACTGGGAGGCTCCATGAAGAAGACATACAGGGATCCTGATTCTTAAAAATTACAGAACTTAGTAAACAGGTCAAACAAGGTTTGGTGGATGGGCCTTAAGGAAGCTGAACCAGGTATGTCATAGTATCCCCGATAATTTTGGGAGCAGTAAAATCATGTGGGCTAATTTGATATAATATCTGATCGTTCTTTTGCCGTGATGAACCTGCTCCCATATTCTGTTGTTTACATTGCAGTGAGACAACGTGCTCTTCTCCCCCCTATGCCACAGACTGTAATGGGATTAATGTAAATTCACAGAACGTTTTGTGGAGTAACGTTTGCCATTCAGGGTGCTTTGAAAAGAGATTTTGCATATATTTACATTTTGGTTATGCAGTGGGAGTGCAGGTTTAGTGAGGTGCATTTTTAGAATCAAATTTTGACTCTGCAGAGCCTGTAATAAAGAGAAACAATTCCTGGTGAGGGGTTGATTCTCTGGGTATGTGCCTGTGCAAGTGTTCACATTCAGCTCCATCTAAACATTCAGGAAATAATCCTTCCTTTTGACAAACAGAATTGGGACCACAGAGGGGTATTGACTAGGACAAATATGGCATTTATTCAAAAACTCTCAATTATAATTCTGTTTTGTTTGCATGAATTCAAAAGGGACGTGTGGTTCTGAGCCAAACTGGAGTTCAATAGAAATCGTAGTGGAGGTAGTCATGACAGAATCACAGCTTTTCAATCAAGTAGAAAGTGTTGAAAGAGTTTCACAGCCAAGCCAAACCATTTTGTCTGCTGTTTTGTAGTCAATATTTTAATAGCCTTCCTTTAGTTCAATTAAAAATAGAGAGGGTAAAGGGAAACTGGTCATCGAATGCAGGCCAGTGGTTACCTGCTTCCCTTGAATAGAAAAGTACCTTTATCTCCCTCTACAAAAGGTTGTTTTAGAAGCCTTCATATATTCTGACAAAAGTTACCGAATATTTTACATTTGAGATGATGGAGTAGAGAAATCTGTGCTGTTAGACTGGAAAGCTGGTGTTGACATTGCTGTTCCTATTGTTGTATCTTCCTGAAATAATATGGTATTATCTTTTACCTGAAATGAGAGTCCACTGAGATGCACTTTGTATTTGTTTGAATGTTGTGAGGATTCACCACAAACTGGATAATTTATTTTTGATTAAGTTTATTTCATTACCCGTCCTGCAAGGAAAAAGTCTTTGGCATACTGGGGTTCAATTTCTAAGAAATGTTTCGCTGGGGATCCCATTTGATATGTGCAGAGCAGTCAGGCATAGAATCGTAGAATCACAGACTGGTTTGGGTTGGAAGGGACCTTTCAAGGCTATCTAGTCTAATCCCCCTGCAGTGAGCAGAGACAAGGTCTTCTCTATGGTAAAGATGATGCACATGCCAGCACCTTTTAATGAAGTAGGAGAAAGTAGTACTCGTATTTTTTCTTTCTTTATAGCTTTGGCCAAGCAATCTAGATTTGGCTGCTGTGAGGATTTGTTCCTCATAGCCTCCATGTGAGCAAGCTGGGGAGGTACTGGATAATGAAATGATGTTGTGGGACGGATCAGGTCAGCAAAGCAAATCTGTGAGCCTTCTGTCTTTGGAGCTTAGCTACTGAGAGGAGATGAGCATCTGTGGGCTGCTTTTCAGTGGCCAGAGATTTTGCTTAGATGCAAACATGAATGTTTGAGATACTCGGGGATTAATGGGTCTGAGGAAGTGGGACCAGCCAAAGATGATAAACAGCTCTGTTCAGCAGAATGATTTCTGAAAGAACCAGATCTCAAATGGAGCTTGGCTGGGTTGCTGTTGCTTTGGTTTGTGTTTTGAGGATGAGGATTTGAATCACTTGAAGCAAATTTAGTGGTTCATTTTTTAAGATGCTTACCAGACTCTGTGGTGTTTCTTTCATTCCTGTGTAGTAGTGCTTGGGTTGCTTTTCACTCTCAGGTCTTTTACATACTTTATTTTTTTTTCCCCTCGGCACATAGTTGTAATTGAATAGGATTGGGAATAGAGATTAAGTCAAGGTTAGCTCTATGCTGTTCTCCAAAATGAAGCATAGTTATTTTCTAAAACTTCTGTCTTTCATATTCCTGTGTTAATACCCTTTCAGTGCTTGAAAACCATAGAATCATAGAGTGGTTTGGGCAAGAAGGAACCTTTAAAGGTCATCTGGTCCAACCCCCCTGCAGGGAGCCGGGAAATCTGCAACTAGAGCAGGTTGCTCAGAGCCCCATCCAACCTCACCTGGAATGGTTCCAGGGATGGGACATCAACCACCTCTCTGGGCATCCTGGGTCAGGGTCTCATCACCCTCCACATAAAAATATTTCTTCCTTATCTTCAGTCTTTATCTCTCCTGGTTTAGTTTCAAACCATCACCCCTTGTCCTGTCACAACAGATCCTGCTAAAAAATCTGTCCTCATCATATTAACAGGCTCCTTGAAGTACCAAAAGGCTGCAACAAGGTCTCCCTGGACCTCTCTCTTTTCCAGGCTGACACCACCCCAGCTCTCTCAGCCATGTTGTACAATGTTGTACTTCTGATGGTACTTCAGTTTACCATTAGCTTTGACTACTTGTAAATATCATTGGTATTTTCTTCTGTACTTTTCCTGCTCAGCAACTTTATAGCACTGCAGAGAGACAGTCACCAAAAGTCTTTGCACTTGTGTTAAAGATTGTGCTTTAAACAGTAAACAGATATGCCAATGCTTTCTGTTATTGAATTTGAAATGTTAGAATATGTCTCTAATCTCATCAACTTTCCAGCTTGCACACATTATTATTATTTTGTGATAGTAGTTTAGGGAGAGGTGTAACAGAAGTAATTCAGACTTGGAGAAACTTCCATAGAAAATTTAATTTGACACTAGCGCCAGAACTCTTCTTTCTGGGATAATTACAGCATTGTTTATTTGTCGTTTAACAAAAGCTGCCCTCAGTACAACTGGAATGACTGACCCACTTCTTTGGGTCTGTGTTAAGGGCAGCATGGTGAAAAAGTGGTAACAGCACAAGCAGAGAACGATGGGGGGTGGTGGGTGTTGATGAGCCAGCACCAAATGTGGCAGAGGAACCCACGGAATAAGTAGGAGCAATGCAAGTGCCCTCTCTAATTTCTGAGTCTGGTCTGCATTGCTTCCTTACCTGCTAATCAGACCAAAAATTTGGGGCATCCCTGTTCATTCTTAGCACCTTTTGTCTTCACTGACTAAATAATATGGGACTCAGAAAGTGAGACTATCAGATGAGAGTTTATTTGGCTCTGCTGCTTTTTATATATTCCATGCCTTCTTGACCAGCAGCTCTTTA
>JANIJG010005616.1:36987-71169 GCA_024611175.1 Megaceryle torquata
GAATAAAACAATTTTTTTTTTTACATGTTTTTAATGAATCTTTCCTTAGGCATGAAGTTGACGCTGGAGGTCCAGTAACAGTCATTCTGCAGTGGAATTCTGCTTACCTTCTGAGTTGGGCAGTGATTATGAAAATGGGGTTATTCTGGTGAGTGTGGCTATATTCAGCCACAGAACAGCTGCTATATTTGTTAGTTGGTGCATAAAAATATATATATAAAAAAAAAAGCCCTGGGAGACAGGGGAGACAGGGAGACAGGGCAAGGATAATGGCAGTAAACAATTGCCTCAGTCGCCAAGATTTTCATTTTTCTTCCTGCAATTAAATACTGTCAGCATCACTGCACAATCAGAAAATTCTTTTAACCCTCCAACAAGCTTTATGATATATTTATATTTTACATGTATTTTAATCTGTTTTCTTTCTCATCCCCATTTTCAGCCTTTATTATTTTGGAGCAAAAGGGGATGTTCCAGGCTCTCTGAGGCTCTGTTGTTCTTCATTTGAATCACAACAACCCCAGGCAATGCTACAGGCTTGGGGAGAAGTGGCTGGAAAGCTGCCTGGTGGAAAAGGACCTGGGGTTATAGGTTGATAGCTGGATGAATATGAGCCAGCAGTGTACCCAGGTTACCAAGAAGGCCAACAGCCTCTTGGCCTTTATCAGAAATAGTGTGGCCAGAAGAACTAGGGAAGTGATTGTCCCACTGTACTCTGCACTGGTGAGACAGCATCTCAAATACTGTGTTCAGGTTTGGGACCCTCACTACAAGAAGGACACCGAGGTGCTGAAGTGTATACAAAGAAGGGCAATGAAGGTGGTGAAGGGCCCAGAGCACTAGTCTTATGAGGAGCGGCTGATGAAACTGGGGTTGTTTAGCTTGAAGAAAAGGAGGCTGATGGGAGACCTTCTTGCTCTTTACAACTACCTGAAAGGATATTGTACGCAGGTGGGTGTTGGTCTGTTCTCCCATGTAACAAGTGATTAGACAAGAGGAAAAGGCCTCAAGTTCCATCAGGGAAGGTTTAGATTGGATATTAGGAAAAAATTCTTCACAGAAAGAAAGCACTGGAACAGGCTGCCCAGGGAAGTTGTGGAGTCACTATCCCTACAGGTATGTAAAAGACGTGTAGATGTAGTGCTTAGGGGCATGGTTCTTTTTCGACCTAGACAATTCTGTGATTATACTTCTATATTGCAGGAATGCTTTGCTGATAGTGATATTCCCAAAGCCCCATTTTTCCCATTTCTCACTACAAAAACATGCTTTTTAAAATGCTGCACAGACTCATCATATTTAGCTGTATAGCTACCTGCCAAAATGTGCTGCATCTTATTAGGCCATGCTAATGAAGGTTTATGTCATCTATTCCTTCTGAATTTGATTAGATTGATTGACAAGAAAGCACTGAGTGTCCATTAGAAGAATTTCACCATTCTCTGGCTGCTCCTTAGACCTACCACATGGCCAAAGGATTCTTTTGAGGACCAGAAAGGAAGACAATTTGACAGGAACTCAAAAGCACTGGAGGCTAAACTACCTAGGATACAGGGATTGCCTCTCATCACTGCTCACTGGTTTTGGTATTTACAATGGCAGTGAGTGAACAAATTCGAAAATTATATAGCACACGCTAGTTTAGATTTCCTAAAAGTTCACTTCCCCAATTTATTGGACAGTATGTATGATGTATCTTGAATAGGAGTTTATTCATTCACAAACTTGTATCCTTAGGTCAAGCTGTAGAGACATATGAAGGGACTATTTGAATGATAAAGGTCATCAGTTCAATTTCTAGTGTCAGCTGGGTTGAAGATACATCATATATCACAGCAACAATATGACATAGTGTATATGACTGAAGAAACACTTGAATATTAAGGGCATAGTAAAGTGAAAGAGAACTATAAACCAAAGTTAAAAAAACCTTATTTATTTCTCATCACACAGTAAATCTGAACAAGGCACCAAGGAATAAATTTCTTACAGATTAAAGATTCAGAGATTAGTTGATTTTACCTTTTTTTTTTTATTTTTTTTATTAAACTCTCGTATGTAATAAACCACCTCTCTCTTGAATGAAAACTGTCTGTAGAAAAAAACCAAACAACTAAGTAACAGAAGTCCTACATTTCTTGGGCACAATATTGACCTGAGAAATTCTCTTTAGATTGTGACATTTGGTCTAGTTTTATTTATATTGGTTATGAAGTGGTTAAGACAAAATTTGTAAAGGAACCCCACTGAAACGATAAATTCACAACTAGAAGAGAGTAACTTTTAAACCTGTATGATTGAAATTGGTTAGAATATCCATGATAGTGTTTTTTGAAGCACTTGACTGAGAAGCTTTTATTAGTGTTAGCAAACTAATTGGAGCTGAGTTGCCAGAGTGAGACAGCAGCATTACCCTTGTCTTTGAAATTACAGGCAGGGAGGTGTATATTACTATTTTCCCAAAACTGTGTCCATCATGGTCTGGTATGCAACTGCCAATCACACATACAAGGTGAAGGTATTTTCTTTATTCTCATGAGAGCACAATCATAGCTGCTAGGTCAAAACCAGCACACCTGACACTTGAAACCATCAGTTATTTATACACAAAATTTAATCATATTCCTCTTTCTAATACATATGAATTGTTACTCAACTATATGACTGGTCAAAATATCCTCACTTGCCATGTAAATTACAGTGCATGCTCTATCTATTTTCTTAACCACTTACTTCCTTGTTCTTTTGAGGAGGTGGTACAATTGAGATAGGTGGTCCACGAGTCAGTGGTTGCAATCTCCCCCTACTGGAATTACCTTTCCCCTAGTTTCACTTAGATTTGTCAGTCTTCAATAGTTCTTCATGGCTAGCTGGTTGGTCCACTCATTATTCTTTCTCTAGCCTTTGTTCTAGTTGGATATATCCTTTTATTAATGATCAGTTCATGTTTCTAATTAAAACAAAGTTATGTTGTTAAGCATGTAACTAGGTACATAACTTGAGAAGCCAAACCAGGATTTTCCTATGCTTACTTTAACTAACTTAAGATATACCAATAACCATATCTTCAAAACTTCTCATCTTTTCTGGGGCATTGATATCAATACTATGACACATTTCTTAAGTGTTCAGTTAGGATTAAAACTATCTAGAGTACAATAAATGTTGTTGAGCCCTTGTATATATAATAAGGAATATATGCTATATGCATATTATAGACAGAAAGTATGATGATGCATATATGTGCTAGGTACATAATATTTTAGCTGTAATGCCAATGTGCTATTTTGGTATCACACAAGAGAAAAACAAAACCAAAACCAGTTTGGAAAGTGATCCTCCAGGTGTTAGCAGTTTTTGTAGTGGAACACATTAATTTGGCTTAGAGATTACCTTTTTTTTTACACAGCTATAGGGGAATAGAAGATGTGAATCTAGGTAAATACTATCATAGCAATGTGTATGTGAGTACTTTATTAACAGCAGACATATGCCTGAATATGTTCACATTTTCGTGCTGGTGTAAGAATGACTGATATGTATTAGTGTACTATGTATTACTAAAATTTGCTTAACTTGTGTTGCAACAGAAAGTATAAAACATGAAATGGGGAAAAGTGTGTAATCTTGGCTCACTTTAAAAGTGTATATATGAAGAGTTTTTGAGTAGAACTGTGACTTAAATCACTGATAAAACTTTTGTATTTAGGTAAAGCCTGCTTTCCATATTCCTTTGAGAAGCAGATAGGATTGCTTTTATCCATCCTTTTAAAGATGATGTCACTCTCTGAGATCTAACAGAGTGATGAGGGATTTGCAAGTGATCAGAACAATGCTTGCTGATGTCTATGTTTACAGTCCATGCAGATTTGTGATTTGCTGCACTTCTGCTGTACTATGAGCTGGATTCTTTCTGGCATTTCCCTGTCTTGTCCCAGGATATTCACAGCTACTCTGCAGGTCAGGAGAACTTGAGGCAATTATATGGTTTGCATTGCTGTGCTAGCATAGTTATATAGATGGGCAGGGGACATGTTACCCACATCCCTCTGTTTTGCCTTGTGCTTATCTGTGGCTTGCTTTTGCTTGCTCTTTCCAGTAGTCACAAACCTTCAGGTTCACTGTAGGAAGACTTACTGAAATTAAAGGGAAAGCTGGAAAGCAGCAAAAAACACAGGAGGTAGCTGGCCTGGCAATTGTGAAAATCTAATCTATTTCTCTGACTTTGTCACCAGATAGCTGCGTAACCTTGAGGAGGTTGTTTTTATCACATAGCCTCCGAGAAAAAAAAGTTAAGAGGACTGCAGAACTGCTGGCTCAAGAGATGTGATAGAGTGAGCCCTTGTGCAGAGACAGTATGATTGTTATCATGAAACTCTTTGGGAGCACAGACAGTCCCATCAATTGCTGGAGTTGGGGGTGAGAAACAACAGGCTCATAGCAGGGCTGATGTTTATTAATTGCAGCTTGCAGTGATGCAGACATGTTCTACAGGAGTCCTACCATGTGGTAACCTGTGGTGGACAGCTTCCCTTTCTGGCAAGGAGATGGAGTGGCAGCTCACAGGGGTGAGGGATGCTGCCCTTAATTATATGCAGGCCAATTGCCACAAAATAATAGGATTAAAAAGCAAACCTGTTGATGTGTGCTGATATTCAAGCACCTTTGTGACACCACATCTGAGATGTCAGAAGTGACAGATAAAAAGCTGAGGAATTTTGTGAACATTTTCTTCCTTTGCCTTACTAGTACATATGAGCCTCTACAAGCTGCAACAGTACAGTTTTGTTGCTATATTGACCTTTCACTAGGCTGTCCTTGAGCACAGGTGAATGTTAAGGCAGGCACTGTTTTTTCTGAGTTTTCTCCCTGCAACACGTGGGGCATGGGTGGCTGGTCTCCTCCTTGCCCTGTGGCAGTGGCCCCACTTTGCACACCCTGCAGTGCCAGTGTGGCAACCAGGAGAGGTTTGCTCCCTCTGGAGAAAAGACATGCACTTAGCAGCTTGACACGCTCATCTAGGATTCTCTAGAAAATTGAATTTGGGTGGAAAGACAAGCTGGCACTGCCATTAGCTTTCAGCTAACAAAGTACTCATAAATTATATTCTAGCTAGTGAGGCCATATGAATGAATTCAAGTACCAGTACATTCGTGCTATACATTTTTAAAGCACGGAGGAGGAATCAGAAACATACAAAGATCTTTCTCTGTATCCCAGGTAAGCCATCCAAGGTGTCTTGGCCACCTGGGCTGAGGAAGGAGGCCCTGGGCCTGGACTTCTCCTCTGGGTCAGAGCAGAAGGGGCCAGCAGGGCTGAGGCAAGTTTAATGCCTAGTTGCAAAAGTTTTTAATGGGTTCATAGTCTTGGCTGGCAGGCTGCATTTGGTGTATTTGTGTAGGGACAGCAGGGTCACTGGGGTGTTGGAGTGGGCTAAACTGTGGGGCACAGGTGTGATGGGGCAGTGTGCTTCCCCAAACCCCAAAAGGGGGGAGGGGCAGAAAATGGCAGCACTTCCCCTGTGGAGAAGGAGGGCTGCTTCAGCCATTGCCAGCAGATAGTCAGAGTCAGCTGCCTTGAAAGCTGAGAGAGTCCTTTTGATGTATAATGAGTTATTAATGAAGTCTTCCAAATGCAGAACTTCTTTCTCTTGCTCTCAAAAAAACCCAACCCCCGCCCCCCCCCCCAAAAAAAAAAAACCCCAAACCAAAAAAAACAAAACCAAACCAAAATCAACCACAAACCAACTTGCTTTAAAAATATGTTGTGAAAACTCTGAAGTATTTATGTTTAAAGTCAGTGTAGGTTTATTTATTTTTTTTTACTACAAACTCTTATGCGCATGTGAATGGGTTAGAACTTAATTCTATACAGAAAAACACTGTCATATAATTGCAGAAATACCATTTACATATATTGGGCTTTAAGTTTTTGCAATATAGAGGAACCATTGAATATGCTGATATTATTTCAGTGCCATGGGGATGTTCCTAGAGGGACATCAAGATAAAGGTAATAAATTTCTGTTGCCTTCAGCTAACCTGATCTTGAAGAAAGCTTCCAAATGTATAAATGCACACAGGATAGTATGTTGGAAATAAAACATTGAATTACTCCTTTTAGTATAGAAAATATAAAAATATGAAGCTTTAAACAGGAAAAAATGGAAGAGTGGTCATGACAAATGAGTTCATTATTTAGCTGTTAGCTTGAAATACTTTGGAGAAGACATTACAGAACAAAAAACTTGGTTTTAATGTTACATGTAACAAAAATATAACCATACAAAGAGGATGCTAGGTTATATATTTATATTTATTTTGTTCTCCTGTAGAGTCTGGCCTTCAGAAAAGAAAACATGTGTTCTAAATACAGCAAATAAATATAAAAATTTTTATGTTTGAGTGTCTGGTGAGGCTAGGGCTCATAAAAGTCAGTCTTCCAGGACACGATATATTGTGTTAGAAATTGTATTTTCTAGAGTCCCTTCAAAGTAATATGCATTTATTCTAGCAAAATTTTAACTATTTTTGTTGTTATTATTATTATTATTTATTTTTATGTGTCCTTCTCTACAAGTCTCATTACTGGATCATGAGCTATCTGGCAAATAAGGTTTGATATCCATCTCTTCCTCTCAGGATTTTCTACAGTGTTTTATTACTGCTAAACCCTGTTACATCATAGGCAGACAAGGAATAAAACCAAACCTGTCTTTTAAACTCTATTTAAGACCAATATAATTGAAACTAATGGATAAAATAGATATTACATTGGTGAGTTGGTAAGAAATAGCTCTAGACACTGCTCATTCTTACTGTCCTAGCTGTATTTCATGAACCCTTCTGAACTGGTTGAGTCAGGTAGGAGTAATGATATTTACACTTGCGTAAGCAGGTGTCAATTATAGTCAAATAGATAAAAATCAGGTTTTTCTTTTTTTTTACTTTTACATGTTACCTTTGGTTATATCACACTGCTATGTGAAAGCTTTTGAATATTCCTGCTGACCTGCTGACTTTTTTTTATACACTTTGTTGTAGGATTGATAGAGACTATATAATCTTTTGTAGCTTATCTTTGAATTTATTTTATGATGATACCACAAAACTAAATGTGGATACCATGTGGAAGTTTTCTGACATATAAAACTGATGACTATTTAAGCAAAATGAGATAGCGAACCATTCACACAACACAATTCTGTAGTTCACAAAATGAATTATATGCTTCCCAAAGGTGGTTCAGAGCACCTGGTTTGGTAGCAATGGTTGCCTCCTAAATACTTAATAAAACGAAACTTTGAAACCCCATTTGATTCATGTACTTTCAAGAAAAGATTCAAAAGGCATTAATGCTTTAAAAGCCATAAGGAAGGAAAATAGAAAATACAGACACTGTTGACAAAAATACACAAACCAAAACAGCGGCTTAAAAGTATATAAAAAAATAGATGCAAAGTGTTTGTAAGTTTGGATGGAAATTGAGAAAATTCCACTTTCTGTCTGTGACCAAAAAACAAAGTCTTTCGGCCTGTTATGGGTGATTTTGGGCTTCCAAGGTTTTGATGTTAATTCTCTGAGAGCAGACCAGTCATCAGTACAGACTTAGAGCTGGGGTTTACTGAGTTTTAAGTACCTCATTATGACAAAATCAGGGAGATGGCATATTAGATAGGCTGTTACTCTAGTCAAAGACTTACTTCTTTGAGGAAAACCCCATTGAATGATACCTTGAATACAGATCTGCTTTGCAAAAATAGAGTGGCAAAAAGTAGATACAGCCTTAAGACTGAGACTTTAAAGTATTATTTAGTGGTTCAAATGCAAGTTCATCTATAAAGATTTATGCTTCAGTCTGCATGTTTTCTCAGATTATACACTGAAAGGCAAACACTACTAAAGTGTAACCTGGGGTCTGAGAAGCAGCTGAATTTAAGAGGCCACAATAACAAGTCACACTCCAAGTGGTGACCAGTAGCAAGTGGTGTTTCTCAGGGATTTGTACTGGGACTGGTGTTTTTAACAACATTTTCAGCAACATGAACAGTAGAATTGAGTGTAGCCTCAGCAAATTTGCGGATGACACCAAACTGTGTGGTGGAGTGAAGGGATGCCACCCAGAGGGGTCTTGACAGGCTTAAGAGGTGGGCCCATGCCAGCCTCCTGAAGTTCAACAAGATCAAGAGCAAGGTTCTGCACCTGGGTTGAGGTAATCCCAAGCACAAATACAGGCTGAGCAAAGTATGCATTAAGAACAGTCCTGAGAAGAAAGATTTGTGCATGCTGGTTGATGAAAAGCTCAATGAGCTAGAAACATGCAAATGCAGCCCAAAAAAGCCAACAATATCCTGGGCTGCATCAAAAGCAGCATGGCCAGCAGGTTGAGGGAGGTGATTCTCCTACTCTACTCTGCTCTGGTGAGACCTCACCTGGAGTACTCCATCCAGTTCTGAAGCCTCCAATACAAGGAGGTCATGGAACTGACGGAGAAGGCCCAGAGGAGGGCCACAAAAATGATGAGAGGTTTGGAACACCTCTCCTACAATGCAGGCTCAGAGAGTTGGAGTTGTTCAACCTGGAGAAGATTTCAGGGAGACCTTATTGTGGCCTACCAGCATCTAAATGGGGACTACAAGAAAGCTGGGGAAGGATGTTTTACAAAGGCCTGTAGTGATGGGATGAGGTGTAATGGCTTGAAACTGGAAGAGGGTAGATTTAGATTAGAAATAAAAAGGAAATTCTTAACTCTGAGCGTGGTGAAACACTGGAACAGGTTGCCCAGGAAATTGTGGAGGGTCCATCATGTGTTCAGATCAGGTTGGATGGGGCATTGAGCAGCCTGATCTAGTGGGAGGTGTTCCTTACATAGCAGGGGACTTGGAACTATGTGATCTTTAAGGTTTCTTCCAACCCAAACCATTCTATGATTCTATGATCTCTTATAACAGTGGCCATATTGAATTCTAGCTGGACTTCTGTGTTTCTGATGTTCTCTCTTCATGACCTAACTGGATCCCGGTACTCTTCTTGAGTTGCTTGACTCTTCTTCCAAAGGTGGTAAACTATCCTGGTTTTTTTTCGTGAGTCCCAGCAAAAGCTCCCTGTTCAGCCAGGGAGCCTGTATTTAAAGAGCATCCTTGTAGCAAAACTAAAGGTACATGAAATAGATTAGACTATATGATGTCTGAAAAACTGTCTTGGCATGCTGTAGTTTGAATCCTTATGGCAACTGCTAATGATCCTCAGGATTTGACACTGGGGCTGAACCTATTTAACACTTATCAAAGGAACCTGGAAGACAGGAGAGAATACACCCTCTGTACACTTGCCAGTGATAACAACCAAAGTGGAGAGAGCATCTGATAAATTGAAAAGCAGCATTTGCTGCCAGAGGGATCCCAGCTTGCTGGAGGAATGAGCCCATGGATCCTCATGGGTTACAAAAGAGATGAATGTAATGTCGTGTTCATGGAACTGACTCCCTGCATCAGTGCAGGTAAGGGACACAATGTCCGAGTAACTTGGGTGCCCTAATCAACTTGGATCAATTTTTATATTATTGTTGTTTTGAGCAGGAGACTGGACTCATTGACCTCCAGAGGACCCCTTCAGCCTTAGATTTTCTCAGATTGCCTTCTAGGATTTATGTGCTTTAGACAGTCTTATACCAAATCTTCTCTTAAAGCATTCTGAGTATCTCTTAGAAGGAAACTATATGGCATGTGGTTAAAGAGCAAACAGACAAAATGCAAAGATCAGAAGGAAAATATTATACAATTCAGAAATCTCCAGAAGATGTATATATCTCAAAATTTATTTGGCTATAGGTGGATGCTTTTGAAACAATGGGCCCTTAATCATACAAAAATTCTCTTATTTCAGAAATTACAATAAAGGTATAAGCACCTTCAGGTAAAGGAATAAATACTTATTATGTTGTAGGTGGCTACATTTTAGTCATCTATCTAGATATAGCCCTTTGTCTCCTGAGCCACAACTAGCTGCCATTGGTAGAGTTGAGATGTATCAACATACTATGCTGCTTTGAAAATCAGTGTGATTGGAAGAGAAAATAACAGCTTAACACCAAGGTCACTATGACTTGTTCTTTGGTATAGAGATGAAGGATATAGATAGATACATTTCATATTATGTCAATTCTGGCCCAAATACCTTTCTTTCTTTCCTTTTTTTTTTTGTTAATGTCACTCCTCCACTGATACCAATGCATGTGAGGTTTTTCAAATATCTGGATAAGTAGTTAAACAAATCTATTATGTTAATAACAAATTTTAAAGGTGGCTTTGTTATCAGAAGTTCATGGATAAATGAACATATGGGTTACATTTGGTAGGAAGATGAGATTTAAGGATCATCCTCATGATCAAAGATTTATCAGTGAATTCATTGGTGCTTTCTTCAAACAAACCAATGAACACTACAGCACCATAGAAAATCAGGCATTAAAATTAATCACAGTTTATACTGTCTTAGAATAACAAACTACATAACACTATCAGCATCTTTAAATGTTTGTCACTACCATGTTAATCAGCCCTATAACATTATAATGAAATTCTGCCAGTCCTGAGGTAGTTTAGCCTTTGAATAGTTCCACTAATGTCCAGAATTACACAGCTATACCCAATAGTTTAAATAGTTTAATTTCTTTATTAATAGTACTTTAGCTCCTGCTGCATCTATATATATTAAGGCAAACATTTATCAATCATTTTAATAAAAAGAATAAAATTCCATATCATATTAGCTGAGTTTTACCATTAAAGCAGTGCTTGTAATAGAAATAAGATTACTTATAATCCTAGTAGCAAAAACACTAGCAGCAACAGGCCATCCAAAAATTGTATGGAGTGGAACAAAACTCACAAAACAAAGGACCACTTCCTTCTTTTTTAGAGGATTGAATACAAAACCAGTATAGTTTCATCAGTAACTAATTAGCTAGGCATACCATTGAAGTGTATGTATATGAATATTTCTAGTCTTCTGTATTTTTGATGAGCAGAAAGAACTAATAATTTGATTCAGATCATTGATCTACAGATGGAGTGTCATCAGTAGTCATCAGAGAAGCCTTTTATTTTCACCCCATTTTAATGATAATTCCAGAGTAACTTGGGTATAAAACGGTGTTTTATAGCAGATGTCACTTTCATTTTGTGAATTAACCGAAAAAAGAAAATACAGTTCTTCTCCCTAAAGACAATAACAGATCACTTTTGTGGTTTTATAAGCTGTATGCATTAAGATCACAGTCAAACAATAGTTTCTGAGCATGGAAAATATTCATATTCACTACAAAAAAAAATGTTGGAAAACTACTTAATATTTCTCAAAAGCTATTTCTACAACTGACAACTTCCATCTCTGTTGTTTTTTTAACAGAACCACATAGAATAATCAATGCTGAAATAAAAAGGGCAATTTATCTGTTCTTCTAAAGCAATACATTCTCTAGTTCTCTCTAAATTGTGTTATTTTTACTATTCTGCCTATAATTTCTTATATAAGTTATAAAACTATTATTAAAAATTAACATGCAGAGGATGGGTTCTTTTATACTGACGCAGTGAAAAATTCAATAACTGAAGTTATTAAGCAGGCATTCTTTATTTTGCAGCGTCAAATGCACAGGGGATCACTCCTCCAAATGTGTGTACCGATGCAAGCTAGGTACATAGTTCATATGAAGGCTAAACATACATATTCATTATATCTGTTAGAAAGAGCAGTCTTATGCAAATAAATTCCTGGAATTCACTTACATAGTCCAAGCATGTGTAATAAAGTTTGGGTTAAGGTCTTTTGTCCCTCTGGTGGTCTTTCGTGACCTCTGGTGGTCATTTACTTCATCTTCTTTTCTTCATCACTGTGTTCTTTTAGTGACCTAAAGCCTAGAATTCTTATTCTTGCTACAAAACCAGTTCTTGTCTGCTCAGCATGCTCGAATGCCTTGAGATGTCCTGTTTTCCTATTACCAGAGATAACCACTATCTACAAGGTTATACGTTTCACAATGTGCCTGTACTGTACAACTACCCATTCATTGTTGTTGCTTGTTTAAAGCTTAGTAAAAATCCACCAGACATCCTGTCTCCTGCCTTCAATATTATATACACATGTAATTCCACACCGGGTCCACATCAGCATTCACAGTGATTAATATTATGTGACTTCTTGAGACTCTAAGAAGTATTCCATAAATTTCTATTTCCAAATTATTCAATGGATACAACACTTAAGTAGAGTCCCACTTCAACCAAAGTACAGTCTAGAATGTTTTTAAATGTGAGTGAATTTCAGTGATGGATTAGTTCAGGATCACATCATCTCATTCCATTACTGATGTATTGTGCTTGAATACAGCCCTCCTCAGAAGATCAAACATGGGTGCTATGAATCTGTTGTATCATCTAACCATTTAAGGTATTTCTCATGGTGTACTTCCCCCCTCCCCACCTTATATCTTATTTAAAGCCCTGTGCTTTGGTAAGACTACTGCATTACCTTAGAGTAAGAGCCCTACAAAACTTCTTTTTATAAACCTCTTAATTCATGTGGTGTTCTTAAGCAGGCAGACTGCTCTGGAGAATGAATCTTTTTGTACTCTGAAAGACTAGGCAGTAATAACAGAAATCTGACATATCACTCCACCCTATCTCTTGGTAAAGACTGGCTATTTTGGTATGAAACAAAGCTGAGTTCATCTTATAATTATGTTTATGTTGAAAGTGTCAACACACCACTGCAGGTGACTATGTGCAATGCAGACAGCAAGGACAATTAATCTCCAGAATAAACCATATATTTTTAAATTTCCATGTGTGCCTGTGTTTATGTGTACACTTATAGCCAACTGTCTATGCTGCTGCTGTAGTCAATGAAAACCACCCATCACAGTCACTCCATACTGAAAAGCAATTCAATTCTCCCTAGGGCCCTAGAGATCAAGTGTCTGTTTCTGGCTTTGTTACCTAAACATTGGCATCAATGACATTTGCAAATGCCCTGGAGTACCTTAAACTTTTACATTAGCAGATCTATGACAGATCTGGTATCAGGTTAAATCTGCACACCCTAAAACTTTGCAGTATGGACTCACAGCCCTTAGGACAGTTAACGATGTCTCCCTGAGATGACTTGTTAATAGTTCTGGCTAGGTCTTTATTAAATGTTATAGTATCTATGGAAGGGTAAATATTAATGTTTTAGTTTGTGGAATTTACATTTGAAATATCTTTTGATTGCCTGATTAACATACTGTGTTTTGATTCATATAACAGAGCGTTCTCATAGTACACAAATAATTTACTTTGAATGCAACTAAATCGGATGTGCTTCCAACACATGACTAAAGGTCCTTAAATGTGAATGGGTTTACCCAGAGGGCGGTGGGCTTGGCCATAACTAGTTTAAAGACTAAAAACAATAATAAAATAAAATAATGAAATCCATACAGTATGAATGTCAGAACATTAGAAACAAATTATTTGATCTTCAAATCCTCTCCTATTGGTCCATATATCTTGCAAGCATAGACTGAGCCTTAGGTACATAAGCATATTTACTTGTTGACATCTACATTTAGATTCTAGCCTTGTATATTAGTATCAAGTATACACTAGCTACCAGAATAAGAACACTTCAATTTGCAAAGGCAATGGGGACATCTTAGAGATAACAATTTTATATCTGTGAAAAAAAAATTGATGCAACAGCTTCAAGAGTTATAGACTCTGTATATTATAATTGATACTCTGACTTATATTAGTCCCCATAAAAAGCTTTTTTTGCTTTTTCCTCAGCTTAGTAATAAGGCTGTGGTTTTTTTTTTTAAAGTTAATTAACAGTGTACATAGACCATCTGTTACAAAGCACCCTTGTTTAACTCTGATTTGAAGCTATATCAGAGAAGCAAACTGCATTCTTGATTAGTATTGATTGTTGGTGTAGTGCTGACCCAAAGAGATTTTAATAGGGGAATTAAGGTTGGGGTGACTGCAAGAGCATATCCACTCTCCTCAGTAACATAAAATGTAAGATTTATTTACTTAGTGGGATAAGTATAGCAACTGTACAGCAATTCCTATTCTACTACTCACACACCCCAACCAAGGCCCCAGATCCTCTGGTGTGCTTGTGGGTAGCACCATGGACCTGGCAGGGGTAACATGATAGTCAGCCCTGGTTGGTCACTTGGACATCATGTGCAGTATTTTCTATTGCAGGCTCGACCTTCTCTGCAGCACTGGGTGTTTGTAAATGTGTTCCCCCAAGGGACTACTGTTTTCACTACTCATTGCATTTTAACTTGAATGGTTAATACAATGATCTTGCATGTCAAACCATCCTAGATAACCTCTACAATTTTCTCCTTATCTAAGCCAATTAGCACTCATTACCTGGATTACAATCACATTCTGGCCTCCACCCCAAATGTTCTACAAGAATGTAAAGTTATTAACAGATAATCTGTGATTGTCTGTTTCTTTACAGAGCATATCTTTAACCTGTAGAGATATGTAGAGAAGGTACAGATAGGTCAGATCACTTCATTACTACTTTCCAATAGACCTTCCACATGGCAATTACCTGTTTTTCGTTTTCTCAGTGCATCACAAATCATCTTACCAGTTAGAACTGGTGCAAGTCTCCATTATTTCAGGTAGGCTTCATTCTGTGACTCTAGATACAGGAGTTAAGACTTTTTTTTTTTTTTTTTTTTTTTTTTTTTTTTTTTTTTTTTTTTTTTTCTTACCTGTATCTTTATTTCTTGAATTTGCAACTAATTGAGTTTGGAAGAAAGTGGAGTACACAGGTGGGAAAAATATATATTTTGCCACCACTAGATTTCCAGGAGATATTTATGTTTGTAAATAACATTTAAAATTTCTCTTTTGAAAGCCAGGAAATATTTCATACATTTGGAAAGAAATACCCTTGTAATGAGATATATCTGTCCATGTTGCATGGGATATGAGACAATAATTTATACAGCCGAAAATGTGTTCACCTATTTTCAGTTTATGAGCACAGATATACTGGGAACAAAGACGTACCTTCTGAGCAGATAAGTGCTTTTTAGAGTTTTCTGGGGTCTCTGGGGTTTTAATTAGGATTTTTTATAGCTTTTGTATATGAGATTCGAAGACCTTTTTACTTCAAAATAAAAGTAGGATTTTTTTTTTGCATCCTCCCTTGATCAATTTTAAGGCCAACATTAAAGGTGGAAAGAATCTATTTCTAAATACTAATGAGTACCTTTCTGAGAACAAATCTTTGACACGGTATAGGGACAGATATATATAAATTGATATTTTATATATATATTAAAAAAAAATATTTTAGAGTGCTTGTAATTAAAGGAATCAGTTGCTCTGCCATCCTTAGGCACTGGCTGTGTTGTAGGACATCCTCTTCCATGCCAGTCTTAGGATGAGAGTGATGAGCATGTCTCTTTCTATATCCCGCTGTGTAAACTCGGTCCTCTTTCTTGTGCTGTTGATTCAACTGTTTTGGTTGGTTGTTCCTGAGGTGCCGGTAGGTTTAAAAAAAGCCAAATCCGTTTAAGGACCTTGGCATTTAAGCTATTGAAGTCTAAAATGAAGACATAGCTTGCTCCCCGAGTGGTTGTAACAGCCTCCTGAGCCTCATCAATCATGCAACAGCTCATGGCGCAACTGAAAAATGAAGAACCTGTAAAAAAAAAAAAAAAAAGTGTAAATATATAAACAGTGCGTTACAGGAAGGATTCATGCTCTTCTCCCTTTCCCACCTGGTGTGTATCAGTATGTGGCTCTGCCTTGGGAGTGCTAATCTCTCCATGAGAGCCTCTGCGCAGCAGATACCCCCTTAACAAGGGCCCCTAAAGTGATCTGAGGGCTGGAGCACCTGAAAACAGGCTGAGATTGTTGAGGCTGTTCAGCCTGGAGAAGTGAAGGCTCTGGGGAGACCTTGTTGCAACCTTTCAGTACTTCAAGGGGCCTGTCAGAAAGATGGGAACAGACTTCCGAGTCTGGCCTGTTGTGATAGGGCAAGGCGTGATGGTTTGAAACTAAAACAGGGGAGATATAGACTGGAGAGAAGGAAGAAATTTTTGATGTAGAGGGTGGTGAGACCCTGACCCAGGTTGTCCAGAGAGCTGGTCTATGCCTATCCCTGAAAACATTCCAGGTCAGGTTGGACAGGGCTCTGAGGAGCTTGCTCTAGTTGCAGATGTCCCTGCTTATTGTCAGGGGGTTGGACTAGATGACCTTGAAAGGTCCCTTCTGACTCAAACCATTCTGTGATGTGTCTCATGCCACCTGCATGGTCTTCTCTAGTGCTCGCTTTTGTGGAGCAAGAACGTCGGTGGCTGGGTGAGAGACCTCTGTGATAGCCAGCACCCAGCCAGGCCCACTGGGTGCTGAGGTGGTGTGGATGTGAAATGTCTCAGGTCGAGCAAATTCAATTCTTTTGGGTTTCAAATGAATGCTCATTTAGATACACAGGGAGCTGAGCATGATACGTTCAGTTAAGCAGTTTTATAAGGGTTGAAATTAAATGTCTCGGAATATCATTATTTGCCACCAAAAGCCAGTGCTGGTGATGGAACGGGCTGCACGGCAGTTACGAGAGCTGAATTCCATCACATGCTAAGTGACAGGTGAGCTTAATGGGTTTTGACTGACACAAGCGGAGCTGACACATCAAGCCAGCGTTTCTCAGCCGCAGACTCAGGCTGATTGCAGCTGAGATATTTTCCATTCTTTCTTTGCGGAGGAGTAGAGGCTCTGCACAGTCTCGGCTGTTGAAAGCAGCCTCCATCGAAGGCGTGGAGTGTTCAGGGCAACACAGTCACTCTGAAAAACAAAGTTTGTTCATGTTCCTGCTGTAATGACAAAGCTAGAACCGTATCAACAACCATGCCCTTCACACAGAGAATTCTTTCTCTTACAAAGGCAAATAGTTGCAAAGAATAAAGAAATAGGAAAGGGGTGAAACTGGTTGAACTCCCAGATAACTGTAACTATCAGAAACTGTGGTTCTGCCCAGCACAGACAGGCTCAAACAGCTACAACAGCAGTGGGAGAAGAAACAGGCCATGAGGAACACAAGAGAGAGAGTAAAGCCAAAAGACATCTCATAAACAAGAATCTGTTTTCTATGGATAGTGCTAAGGGCCTGGTTTGGGCTGAAGAGGTCTGGGAACCACAATGAAAATATAAATTATTAAGGGATTTTTTTGTTTTGTTTTGTTTTTTTAACAGGATGAGGAAGGTGATTTAGAAAAGTTGGATGGAGCAGTTTTTAGTGTGCTCTGAGCCTGACTGGGTACGTGTGGGTGCCACTGAAAGGTGCCATCCTGTTTTATTGTCAGTAGTTATTGGGACGCTTCTGAGCTGTTGGAAGGGAAAGTGGAGGCTGGGTTGGAGGTACCTGCTCAGCCTGGATGAAGTCCCACAGAGGGAGGGGTTTTCACCTGCCCTTTGAACTGGGTAATTGCTGTGGGAGTGAAACCACTAACACACAAGTTCATAAAAGAAGAAAAATTATGGGCGGCAGAGCTGATAAAGGATATTCTTCTGACCTGAAAGTAACTATAAAAGAACTATAGATTTCCAAAAGAAAATGGCCAAGTTTTTTTCTAAAAAATAATACTACAAGGGAGTCATGGATACTTCACTTTTATTATTCTGGGAAGAAAACAGAACAGAAAAGAAACTGTAGTTAATATTTCCTAGAGATCTGGTGCAAATACCATCCTCAGAGACCTAAGATCAACCCAGGTCCCCATGGAGATGGCACAGGGAGCCTCATGTGTGCAAGAACTCAAGCTCTCAGCTCCACTCTGAAGTCTGGGAGAGAAATGATGCTCAGGCAGCCAGAGGTGCATCAGACCACTGCAAATGCATCCCAATGCCATCCTCATACCTTCTGTGGCTTGGTAAAATGTGTACTCTGGTCCCAGCACCACTCTTGGCCCACTCCAAAGTAGGACACTCAGACAGTTCTGCCATCAGGATGTTATTTAGAAATTAGAAGAATGTAAAGTTCCTTTTGCCAGAAATAATTTATGGTCTCAGTTTTCAATGCTATTTTGAAATGTTGTCTTCAGCTGGTGTTCAGATGATAGCTCTGTGAAAAGCTTTCTTAGTCAGCAAAATATTAATAAATAGTTCATGGCAAATATCATAGCACATATATTATAAATATGACTTATCCTTGAAAAAAAGCATAAATCAAATTGTTGACAATCTAACTCAGAAATGCCTGTTTGGTGGTTTTTTCCACACTTTTGTGCATCATCTATCAAAAGAAATGCCCAAGTCTATGGAAGTTTTGACTCAGTGTGTGACTCATTAGGAATCAGATGGCAAACTCTTCACAGATTTTAGGTTTAGGCCATGTATGGTGTAATCTTGTATCAAAATTCATGCTTTTAAAAACATTAGTGACCTCATTTTTGAAACTGCTGGCAAAGGGTGTTTTTTCTTACACATTCAATACTTCATTTAGCGTACATAAATACTTAGATATGGGGATTTGTGGATTATTTTGCTGGTTTTTAGTTTTTGTCTTTTGAATAAAAATGGATTTGTTCAATAATTTTATTAAAAAAAATCAAAAACCTTTGCTCAAGTCATAAATATTCTTATGACTATTACTGTAGGATATAATTGCATTTTTTTTACAACTTCTATAATTTTTTCTTTGGTATTACAGAGCCTTGAATCTGTACAGAGCCTTAAAACAAAGGCTTTGGCATGCATTGTGGAAAAGAGTTGGGACGTAGGATAAACTGATGATAATAAACAGGAAAAATAGGGAAATAAGATACTAAAATTATTTAGTAACTATCATGGGACTGAAAGGAACATTCTTCCTCTGGAAAGACCTTTACACAAAATTACTTAATAACAGAATTGTCTGAACGAGTCATGAAATCAACAGCGGAGCTCTGTGTAGTATCTTCAGTCACAAACACATGCCAGAAATCTTTCTGAATACAAAAAGAAATTATGTTTTATTGTCTTTTTTTTATATTTGACTTAAGTTACAAACTAGGAGACAGCTGGAGATTTCCTGGCTAAGTGTTCCTTGTGAGCATGGAAATCATGTAAGCATTCCATCCTAAATCTACATGCTTAAAATCTCGTTTGCCTTTTGTATGTGTTGGGCCTCACAGTTACTGGCACCGCCCACTGCTTCTTTACAAAGAGGTACCTCCTGAAGTTCACAGAAGAAAAATTATTTCTTAATGTTGTAATGGAAATTAAATCTTCTGCCATCACAGAGCACCAGAAACCGGTACATTTAGAGGTAATGGTGATAGCGAGATCACTCTTATCTTGATATTTGTTTTAAGTGGCATTTCTTTGAGTGCTGTGAATCAGCATCTTTATAGGAAAAACAAAACAACACAACAACAATAAATTAAATAACAAAAGTTGTCTTTGTGGAATTTTTTAGCTTTCCTAGTGGAATTTCTGAAATGAGGGAGAAGAACACTCTCTGGAGCGTTCCCCAGTAGAAGCTGCATTTGTATTAGCAGATAGAAGTCCTTGCAGACATGAAGACCTTCAGGATTGATTAAAAAAAAAGAAAAAAAGTTACTAGATTTGCATGGGAATATCATAACTTTTCTTATAACTTTGGTATTTTCAGTGGGTGGAATTCATTTGCAGTAGGAACTTTATATGCGACACTGTTTCTGCCGGGGCAGTGGTACCCTCTGCAATTCAGAGCAAACCTCCTGACTGGTGGTGGTGTGGCAGCTGGAGTATTTTATGAGCTGGGAAGCACATGTGGTCAGTAAGTCTTGCTTTTTCATTTCTTACCAATCTAAACTTCTTAGACTTGGCAGCAGTTGGGAATGAAGTGTTGCGCGGGTGACACAGGACCCGCGCAGATGCTGTGTCTGATTTGCAGCTCCATCCCTGGTGCGTTCGTGGTCATTTTTGCAGTAACCTCTGTCTGTTTGTCTGGTCTTCTCTGTCATGCCATTACCCACTTGGTTGTCACAAAGGTCACTGCATCTGCCCTAAAGGGACTTTGAATACTTTAATTTAAAAACTTGTAAAATCGTGTTACTTTAATGAAGCCAAGGGTTTCCATGTGGCTTTGGGCACATTTCTGTCAACTTGTAAGCGTGTGCTGCAGTTCTTTTTGCTGAATGACAGGTGATATTACAGCAGTCAGTCAGGCGGCTGTTTTAAGATGCCTCAGATGATTTGTCTATGCTATGGTGATTCATAGCTCCATTTTTATTTCATAATAAAGAGAAAGTGAGGAGGATTCTGTCTTCTGCTGCAGTCCTCACTGCGCTGGATTGCCTACCTGTATCCATGACCTCTTTCAGCCTATTTTAAAGTTCAGCAAAAGAAATGAGTGTGAAGTATCACAAGAACTTTATGAAATACATCTCATTTCATTCTGGCAATTGGCTCTTTTCTGCCTGCAAGTTGTCTTTAATACCTGGCTCTGTCTAGAGTAAGTTTTTTGGCATCTTAAAAGCAAATGTGATATAGAGCTGCTAAAAAGTTACTTTAGCCAAACTTCTCAGTACCTGAACTGCTTTTCTGTCTTTGCTTCATACTCAATGCCACAGCATGGGCCCTGCTTTGGAAAACCAGCCTTGACACTGATACATCGAGTAGCTAAGTACACTGCTGGAATTTCTTGTCCAGAAAAAAACATTACTTCTCAAAAAATCTTACTCGTTATCATGAAACAGTGAGCATAGTAAAATGGTGACAGATGTGAGACATTACATACAATTTCACACTTCTTCAGGTTCTGATTTATGGCTGTTGCTGATTTTACCAGGCAGTTACGTGTTCTGCAGGAATCCTGAGGTCTAATTAGCAAAGGTGGTGCTCATGTACGGCTTGTAACTGAAATTAAGTCATAACCCTTCTGAAACTTATCCTATAAATGATTTGCCAGGTTCTACCCAGATTTATCCAAGGAACTCTTATGGCAAAAGGAGAAGATGGATTGGTGGAGTGTCTGTTTAGGACAATCTAAAGGACTGTAAGTATGGAGCAATATGTGATTAACATCATTAGATCACTTAATGCAGCATCAAAAGGAATACTAGAGGGCAAATATAAAACTAAAAATCCACTCTGAGCTGGTGATAACTCTGTAGAAGAAGTAGAGACAAAAAAAGGTAGGAATGCTAAGGAGCATGTATGTGGGTGTCTGTGTTTAAATTCTGTATATGTAGGGGGAGTGTGGAGGGGGTATATCCGCAGTCCATTGGGAATTCTGCCTCTGTCTTCAATCAAGTTTGGACTCTAAATAGATCATAAAACATGAAAATGCTTTTGTCACCAGGTAATCCAGCAGCCATGGCTGAATTTCCTGATTTAAACTGACTCATGCCATTTAGAAAATATGGATTAGAATATTTTTAGCTTTAAATAATCACTAAAACATCATGATTAATTCTAGTCACTGTTTTAAAAATAACTCTAGCTTTAAGTATGTCTTTCTATAGCAGTGTCCAACAACTGAATCTTATTTCTTTCTGTTGGCCTGAATAATACATTTTCAATCTTGTTCACAGTGTAGTTTGTGGTAGGCTTTTAAGTTTGTTTTGATTTGTACTGCGAGGAACTCAGACTCAAATATGGAATTTCTGAAGAATCAATCCAAGAGCTGATCTTATTTGATGTTTTTTTCTAGTCCTCTGGAGAAAAATGGGAGGATGCTAATGGATTAGGTTGAAAAAATAGGATATATTGTAAAAAGAGGAGGGTGGCAATACCACAGAGAAGTTCTTGAATGACATTTGGCAAATAAATAGACACTGTTTAAATCCAAAGAGGGTGAAGTGCAGTGTTATACAATGAAGGATGAACGATTTAAAGATGAGAAAATTGGAAGATTTTATCAGGTGAACATGATTGATAAAGAGGTAGATGCATCACTCAAACTGGGACAGGTGGAGGAGAAATTATAGGTATCTCAAAGAGGGAAAGGGAGATGGAGAACTGAGGAAATGAATACGGGAAGACATTGTAAGTGATCAATTTATAGTGACTTAATAAATTTACCACTCACCAGCTTAGTCATGGGAACTCTGCTGCCTGTGATTTCTTCCTGCTCCCATGGCATTGGACGGTGTGATGGTTCAAACTGCCCTGAGTGGTTTGGGGGATGACCCACAAGGAGCCTCTTCAACCTGCACCCTGGGCAATCCCATCCTGACTGACTGTTCACAGTTATTAGTCATGGGAGATAATAAAGCTTGATCCATCATTTACCATGTTAATTTCTAACTTTACTTTTTCAAATGCAGCATCCAGGACCCAAAATAAATGTTTCTGATGTTTTCACCTTCCATTAATCAACCTGTAATTTAACAAAGAGGCACTTCGTTAGTTGGGCAATGATCTAGTCTTCATAAACTTGAATGTGATTGGCATTAATTACACTTTTTTAGTTCTGTGCTTAATGAGCTCTGCATCAGACATTCCCTTACTTGGCCTTGAATTATTGTCAGGCTGATATAATTATATAATTACTTTGTCATTCTGTTTATCTCCTTTATATGTTGACAAAACATTATATTTCTTTTACTAATCCAGGAATTTGCTAGTTTTTGAATAGGCTTTAAAAGTAAATGATAATAAATCAGACTTGTTTGAAACATACAGGAGGAGCTTATTTTTGTCCTGCTCATGTTATTATGCTTATATTTAATAGCTGCTACTTGGGATCTTAATTTCTGAAAATGAAGTGACTCATCATCTCATGAACAGAGTAAATCACTTGGATTTTAGCAAAATAACAGGTAAGGTGCTATACAGTGATTTTATCAGAGTTAATTTTTCTACAGCTACCTGAAAAGAGGTTATAGTGAGGTGGGTGCCAGTTTATTCTTTTAAGTAAATAATGACAGGACTAGAGGAAAGGGCCTGATGTTGCATCAGGGGAGGTGATGAGGTTCCTCAAGACATGCTCTAGTGGGATGATGAGGTGTTTTTTGTTGGTTTTTTTGCTTGCTTGGTTTTGGGTTTTTTTGTGGTTTTGGTTTGGTTTTGTTTGTTTGTTTGTTTGTTTTGTTTAGTTGGTTGGTTGGGTTTTTTGTTGACAGTGTTCTTAGAGGTCTTTTCCAACCATCACAGTTCAATGATTCTGTGGTACCATTTTTGTCCAGTAACAGAGAAATCCCATGGTTGAAATTCCTTACATCTCTACCAAGCATTTCAGAGTTTTCTAAAACTTCTAACTAAATTTCTAAACTTCAGGAAGGATATTCTATTTTTAACTACAATGAGTTTTTTTAAAAGCTTTAACCTTTCTGTATCAGTTTTCCACAGTTTCCAGTTTCCCCTTCAAACTCATTCCATTGCTTACCAGTTTCTTCTCACAGTCATGTATGCTGTATAACTGCTTTTGCTTCCCCAGCTTCCTTCAACATTTTTATTTTTTAAGGCTTGGTTGTATTTTTCTAATGTGGCCTATTTTCTTTATTATTGGAGACACTTGCAACTTCAGTCTCAAAAATTCTATCACAAGTACAGCTTTACTGGTTGAGACTTCATTCGTGATGGATACTCATCACAGGAAGAAGCATTTCAAATTCTAAACTACAAGACAAATCCTGAAGCAAATCTTATACTTTGTGGTTTATAATCCAGATCTGATATTTGATGTTGCAGGTAGTTGGGCATCCACATTTACCATCCTGGAACTTACTTGTTCAGGCCTTTGCTCAAGTCTTTGCATATCAACAGGCTGAGATGAACGACCTCCTCTTTCCAAGCTACAAGTCTTTGTCTTTTTTTATTACTGCAATGTTTTGACTGAAAGCAAATATTACTTAATTTAATCAAGTCTGGTTCTATGGTACTGTCTAAGAACAAAAGCTTTCTATTGGTTTATAAACCAGGGATTATGGTTTTCTTGTTCTTTTATGTGGTTTCATGTCCTGAAGAACAGTAGGTACAGAATAACTTTCTTCTGTGTTAGCACATTGCTCCCGAAGTGCTTATGAGCATTTTCTTAAGAACTGTGAGTTACAAGATGCTCTTTCCTTCTTCCTTTTGGATCACTGATCTTCCCTACATTATAAATTTATAAATTGGAATCAATGACCTTCACTATTTCCATGAAGACTTTCCACCGGCATTTACTAAAACCAAGTAGGTCAGAAATACTTACTGAGGGTAAACAAAATGGGTCATATTACCTAAGCTTCAAGCACTGGAATTTGTGCAGCTGAAATGTTCTAGAGCCTTTGTTTAATTTTATTTCTGTCATTGTCACTTTGTGTGTAATGGGCTTACTCACTCATTCCTTGTTCAAACCATTCGGTATCCCAGACTTTGTATTTGTTTTGTACATCTCCAAGCAGGAGGTTGTTCAGACTGAATATCTGTTTGTCAAAGATGGGCTGTTAGCCTCAAAATCAAAACCATCCACTCACTTCACTCATCTAGCCACTACTTTTTGTTCAAATCTTTATAGACTTTTGCCTGCCTTTGTTTATAAGAGTTGAGATATTGCCACAGACAATTTAAATATTCATTTCCTACTGTTGCAGTTACTCTAAAGTTATCTACAGCCATTTATGTGAAGAATTTTTTTAGGTCTGGATTTAATTCCAAGCATCCCATTGCCATCGTGTCTCTGTTGAGGGCTGATGCCATTTGCTGTACAGCATCTCCCAGGCACTGCGATGTGTTCCTGCCTGCCTGGGGGTCCCTCCCTGCATACGTGAGCATCTTGCTGCTGCACCTTCTGGCCTTCCCCAGCCATGTCCTGGAATTGTCTTCTTGCTTTCCCATCAAACACATCCTCAGAGGTCACTGGGCAGGATGCTCACCAGATGACCTGGAATTGCCTGAATATGTAAAGCCCATGCAATTGCCTCATGTTAGTTTTTCCTCTTGTGCTCATCCTCGAATAATTCCAGACACAAGCAGTGCTGCTGGTCCCTCAAATTTATTTTTTCATCTCTTCCAAAACCTGAGTATCTTACTCAGTTGCCTTGCTCCAGGTCTATCCTTGTTCCTTTTTACACAGTAAAGGAAGTGAAGAGAACATGACACATCCACAACTCACAGCCACTGCCATCGCCCACCATGGAGCAAAGCTGCAAAGGAAAAGAGCCTCTTTCAGTCATTTTTCAGACTCTTTTGTTCATTAGTCACAGTTTTGACAAGCTGCTCTCTCCATCTCCATGCTAGGAAGGAATGACAGATCACTCAAAGTTTAGGCAACAAGTTGATCAAAGGCTCAGCAGTGATTGTGCTGCAATTCTTAGTGGTGGTTACAACCCTAGCCTCCTACCAAAACAGCTTGTCAGCTCTGCTTTCACTCAGGTGTTCAAACCCCCACAAAACACAGTCAAATAAACTGGCAGACAAAGCAAATGCCTCAAACACGAGTGTTAGACATCCAAGACTGAGGTCCCCACATCTACCTGTTTTGTTTGCTTCGCCCATTTGCTGCTTGTGCCACTTCCTGGTTTCCTGTCCGCATCATCTCAGTGCTGCTTTGACTCTGGATTGATGACTTTGAAATTTCAAAAAAGCAAACTTTCTCGCCTTTCCAAGCAGTTATACCTTGAAGTTTAATGCATGTCTGGAGCCAGGTTTTGGCTACATAAATTCTTGAGTCCCAAAGTCACTTGAGTGAGTATCCAGATGTAGGAGATAACGTCTTTCAAAGTGCATTTGATATCCCTTGGCAATCTTTTTTTTTTTTTTCCCCCAATAAGGATACCTTTTGCTTGTGTGGGGGTTTTTTTTGTTGTTTGTTTGTGGTTTTTTGTGTGTGTTTTGTTTTTGTTTATTTTTTCTAGCTGCTGATGTCACACTGTGGAGGAGGCAGCAGTGATATAAAATGAGAAGGTAATGTGTAGTAAAATGGAGAGAGCTCTTAAGTAATTTTCTTTAAATAGGAAAATTTACCTTGGAAAATTCACGTGCTAACCATAGCTCAGACACACACACTGTTCGATGGAAAAGAAAATACGTTACTGTAGGGCATGAACTGAAAAAAAAGAAATCATCTTGTGCTCCAGTGACCAGCCATTATGCTATGTGAATGCATGATCCCATGTGCACAAACTGTTGTTAGCAAACATTTGTGTAGGGCTTTTTAGTAGTAATATTAGAAGACTTAGAAAATCCCTAGTATCTCTTACCTAGTAAAGAATCTGTCTCATTTTTTATGTACCTCAGTTGCAAATGATTAAATATTAATGTACTGTTATCCCTGTCAGTACCAATATGGACTCTCATACCCGCTGACAATTAACTTTTCTCTACAAATAACCCTCAAGCCATCAGAGAGAAATTTGGGGTTTTTTGAACTGTACTACAAGGTCTGACATTTCAGTAGTTATTTTTTAATCTGGAAATGTAAAAATGCTTGCTTGCAATTGTGAGGCAAAGAGGATTTTGGATATTCCTGGAATAAAACTCTCGGTATTGTTCTGTTGACCACCTTTTGAGGTAAGGCAGTTTGATGTTTTATTCTCCCATTTAATTGTTGCTGCATAGGACAGATGCACTTGATCTTGCACGACACGCTGTGGACCCTTCTCACAGGGTTTGTTACATTTCCTTCACTTGAGATCCTCCCCCGCTGAACTTAACTGACTGAGCAAGCTGGAAAAATATGGGGTTTTTTTTAAGTATTCATTTTTCAGGAGAATCATGACGATTAAACCCTACTTGTGTTTTCCATGTGAAAGTAAAAAATAGTTGGTGTCATAAAGACCTGAAGAATGTCAGAATCAAAGCTACAGTAAACAGGAAAACCAAAATTGTAGGCTCCCAGTCCTCTGCTTCAATCCTTGACCTCGCAGTGTCCATTAAAACACTGTGTTTATGACCTTATCCTTTTTACGTAATTTTAAATAATGTTGTAATTTGTTGATGAAATCTATTCTGTGCACGTAATCTTTCATGTATCTGGCATGTATCTAATGCCATATTAATGAATTTTACCATTAGAATAAAACAGTAAAGTGACCATGAGGTGTGACTTTGTGCAACAGCACAATTCACTGTTAGCTTACTGTCAAAGCTTTGGTGTGTAGAGGCTTAAATAGATCTACGTAACTCTTATGCACCGAGGGTGAAAACATAATTATGTTATAATTTTTTTCATGTTAAAATAGATAATTATATAAGACGCACACCAATTAATTTATTATTTTTATAACTTCACAGAACACCCAAAGTTTAGTTCAGAGTTTTAATTGTAGATGTTTATACAGGAATTTAGTTAGTCCTTGTTTCCTTGCAAATTATTTATCTAGGGAAGGAGGGGGGGGTGAAATACAGCCACAAAATCATGTATTTTTTAGACTTTGGACAGCAGTGGCTTTGATGTGAACTTTGTTTAAAGGTATCCTTTGTGTCCATGTACTTGAAGATGACAGTTCATTAACCATATTGTAAACCAAGATCTAGTATTTTGAAAATCTAGTCCAGGTTTTCTGTTGTGTGCCATAGATTTGTTATTTAAGTATCTCTTTCAGAGCAAAACAGTGCAATAATAAATCAGCTTTTCTGCAGACAGTTCTTGGCATTGTCTGCTGCATGTGCTGCTTTCTCACATGAACCAAAGATGCAGCATTAAAAATCAAAATGATAACTCAGATTTGTTCAGCTAAAAACTAACATACTGCAGAAAGAGAAGAAATCAAAGAGAAAATAGGGATGAACTGGACTGAAATAGCAGAACTCCAGAATGACCCATCTGGTTTCATACTTACTGAGCAAATATACATCCAAGTTGGCAACTCAGAATCTAAGAGTAGCCTTGTCATTTGCCAGCCATTACGGCAAAACAGAGAGCACACAAAACATTCTCTTTATGGAGAAGTTCATTAACTATTTCTATTTTTATCCATAAAAATACCATTCCTCACTGATTGAGTGAATATTCTATGAAACACAATCCGATATATTTCTAGCTGATATAAAGACCTGATACCTAAAGCAGAACTAAGGTGGAATTGAAGTGTTCAAACCAAAAATTGCTAGCCCCCAAATGTTACCATTTTTATACCAAAACTAGGTACCTTACCTGTGATTTTCAACTTCTTTGGGGACCTGGAATTACACTTTTGTGCATGCCAAGACTACTCAGTTGTACACGTCACATAAACCTGCATAGACCTGATCCAGAAACAAGATATTCTTCTATTGTTTACAGCTGTCGGAAGTCACTCACTGCTCGTGGCCATCAGGACTAACTTCCCTGAGGTCATAGCAGCTTTCTTCCCAATCACTGCCATGGCAGTAAACACAGGTGATTGTACACAACTTCTTTCTAAAGCTCAGTGACTGAGCAGTCTGCCAAGCTGAAGGTGGGCATGATTCCTTTCTCCCAGGGAGCTGTGCTCACCGGTTTGCATGCTGTGCTGACTGGAGGTAAACACCTTGGAAAGCATCATCAAATTCAACTCAGAAGCACCTCATGGTAAGCAGCCTGTGGATGGGATTTGCAGCTGTGGAGACTTTGGGATTGTGGAGTTGTAAACATTTAAATCTTCCATGGTTGGGGAAGTCCTAGAATCCAAGCTCTCTAGTTCCTTAGTGCCTGGTCCAACCACTGGCCTTCAGTATAAAATAAAAGGATGAAAAGTTGAAGAAATTGCAACTCTTCTACTTTTGTGCTTTCCTTCTGTAGAGAAAATTGTCAAAGTGTCAGATTTGCTAAGTTGGTATAATATGTGCCAGTGTCCATCTTCAGGAGGCTTTCCAGGTCCCGCATTTACCTTAAGTATATTGGGTTCCCTCCTTTGAGAATGTGGTGGCAGTTCAATGGCTTTTGGCATCCTCTCCTGACAGAACACCTACCTCAGTGACTCTGTGTTCTTTAGCTCTCATCCCTTCTCGCAAAAGTCTTCAATATATTCAAGATACACATCAATTTTTCACTTCTTTATGTGAAGAACAGGGTTTGAATTGATTAAACAGTACTCATAAGTGTCC
The DNA here is from genome assembly GCA_024611175.1 of Megaceryle torquata. Lineage (NCBI taxonomy): Eukaryota > Metazoa > Chordata > Aves > Coraciiformes > Cerylidae > Megaceryle > Megaceryle torquata. Next base: position 65,963 of record JANIJG010005616.1, read on the forward strand.
TCATCTGGCTGCTGGACTGGGTTCCTTCTCTGCAAAGAACAGTTAAAACTTCAACCAGCCAAGCATTGCTGCAGCATTTTCCATGTATTTTTTATTTGAACTATTCTTTTCAGCCCTACAATTGACTCTTCTAGGGTCTGGAAGTCCCATATATGTCTTTAATTTCCCTGCTGCTTTAGCTATTTCTTTCCATTCTCAGTATATCCATGATGATTTTTATTCTTTTGAAAAGATTCTGTATCGTTCTTTCACACAGAGTTTTTTGTTATTCTTTCCCATTTACATTTCTCTCTTTCAGGTCAGTGTCCACTGATCTGAACAACATCTTCTCTTAAAATACTAGTGCAGCCCTCTTGACATGCAGGTAAAAGAATTTATCATTTTAATAGACCAGAAAAATACTTGTGCTTTTTTTTTTAATCACATATTTAAGCATTCTCTTTTCTAAAAATAACTAAAGTACTATATGAATATACAAGTTGCTAATAGATTTTTTTAAATTATTCCCCAATTTCCTGTGTACTAAGACAAGTCTAATTTCCTTAATTATTGGTTACATCTTATTCTGACTGTGCTACACTTAAAGAAAAAGAAGAAGCTGAGACTTTTCATTAAACTTTAGTAATAACTAATTACAAATCAAAGTCAAATTCAGTATCGGAAAAGTCATAAATTGGATTTTGCTGTGATAGTTTTCTTGCGCAGTGCTTGCTGAATACTATGAAATCACTATGAAATTGCCATTATTATTCTTCAATACAGTGCCCAGAAATTCTTTAATACAACCTCTGCAGGTAATTGACTCTGGAGAACAGGTAGGTGTTACAATGGGATAAAATGAAATTTCTGATAAAAACCTGTTTCCTATTTCAGGCCGCTCCAGTATTCCCAGTGGTAAGCGTGGCAGCTAAGGTTTGGGGGTTCTATTTTTAAATAAGAATGCACTTAAGCACCATACCAACAAAAAATAAAAGCAGCAGCAATATGTGTAAAGTTATCTTCATTTTACTGGAGCTACAACAGCTTTTAGCTCACACCAAAGCTACTTTTTGAGGCAGGTAATTTCCCTTTAAGTGAACTATTTCTGGCCAGTTAGTAAATGTGAACTGACAGTGGGAAAGGACAAATATGAGTTATCCTTATGTTGTACTTAAAGCTGACTGAGATATTAAGGAAATCCAGAATGGCTTATCTATGTCTGTAAAGAAAATCAGCTTTTTAAGTGTATCACCAGCACATAACTCCTGCTTTACTGTAACACCTTGTGGATGTGCATCTACATTGTATTGATACGGGGAAGTTTTACTGGTGCAAGCTGTAGACCTGCACTAGAAAAATTAAATGCATTTTTTCTCATCAAAAGTACAGCATTCTTAAAATAAAAAGACAAATCTTTTTGTTTTGATGTAAATAAAACATGACTCAATCCTGATTTTGCATTATCATAGAATCATAAGAATTAATTTGGTTGGAAAAGGCCTTCAAGATCATAGAATCCAACCATTAATATGTTAATAACATTAATAACATTAAATAAAATCAAAGTCTGGTGTCCTCAGTACTTCTCTGAAGGGACTTTGCTGATTGCCGAAGGGTTTGGGCCATTAGGAAGGGAACGGTGGCTGCGGGGGCGATGGGCTGGGGGAAAGGGGAAACCCGGGTAAGTGACAATTTCTGTTGATCTCAGGAGCTGAAGCTTTCTTCCAAGCACATCTAATCGGCTGTCGCCTCAGTCTCGGGGAGTGAAGGATGACAGCAGGCTCTTGGCTCCCAGGGTCTGTCAGAGGGTTCATTCAGTCAGGCCTGTCTACTTTCAGTCCTTAGCGTGGATGTGTGGCAGGGTCAGACATCCCCTTCCCTGGCCTTGCTGTGGTTTTTGGAGAGGTTGTACACACTGAGGAGCGTGTGGAATCCCCTTCATCCTGCTTTTCCACATCGTGGTGTTTTTGCAGGTAGTGTGTTTATTGTTAAGGTTATTAAAATGATATTTTATCCTGGGAGTGAGACAAGTACATAGTGAAGTGTATTTAATGGAGTAACATTGCTTTAGGTACGTAGTGAGGGAAATCAGACAAGTTATGTTAATTGCATCGCTCAAGAGGGGTACAGGTTATATTTTTGGAACAACTTGTTTTAAGTCTTGATGTACATCCATGATGCTGGAAGGAGAAGCAGCAAAGAGACTTTCTACTTTCTCCAGTCCCCACAGGAGCCTTACCCAGCAGGGCAGAGATGGCTGCAGAAGCATCTGAGAGTGCTATATCATGCAAAGGGAGAAAGCCACTCTGCACCAATTGCTGCCCGTGTAGACAACCTCTGAAAGCTCTCTGGAGCATCACCTCCACAAGCTGTGTCAGTTGGCTACGTGACATCTTCTCCCCTCTAAATGTCGTGACTCTGGGGGGTTTTAGGTGGGAGATTTCTAGAGCAGCCCCTGAGTTCTGACATGGTGCTGCTGAAAGACAAAGGGAGGTTTGGAGGAATGGAGTTAAAATGTTTCAGTCTTGCTCAGTACCTCCTGCCCAATTTGCTCTGTAGGCTCTGAAGGTGGTAATTTGCAGATGTTCCCATGAAAATACTGCTTTTTGTGGTTTGTAAATGTTGGCCAGTAGTGGTGCTTTTGGCGTAAATACCACCTTTTTATAGTGGATTTGTTTTTGTGAGCTTCCAGCATGGTCCCATCCATTCCACCCATCTCACAGAAATACCCTGAAAGAGGGGAGCAGTGCCCAGCACCATCAGCATGCTTTCTTGGGAAGGGCTCAAGCTGAGCTGGTCTTTGTTGGGCCATGCTTTGCTCTTACTATATTCTTACTCCTATATTTGTGGATACGTTCATGAATTATTTGCCTGTCTCTAATACTTTACATTCCTCCCTGATATTTGTGGCTGAGAATGTCACAGGTTACTGATGTCATGCTGTGTACATAGAGATGTGTATCAATGTACTACTGTTCCTGCCTTTGGTATGTTCCTGGAAGTTTAAATACCTTTGACTTTTCTTCCCCTTTCTTTCTTCCCCTTGTCCTTTTTCTCAATTCCCTCTTCTTCATTCACAATGAAATTTGACTTAAATGTTTAAGCATCAGAGGGTATGGTCGAGGGCAGAAAAAGATTCCTCAGAGATCTGAGTTGAGATACAGTGCTGAGAAAAGAGAGGGAAGTGTACTTTTCTATTTCTGTTTTCTTGGGCTTTTCTATAAAAGAATCCACCAACAAACCCACCTCTTGTTCTGTTGAAACGCTGTTTTTAAGTGAAAGAGAGAAGGAGAGAGCGATGGCATCTTTCTGGATTTCAGGGGATGGGAAAACCAGGGCTTTTTCTGTACCTTCATCAATACTGATAATTTCCTCCTACAGCTCGAGGAGATGGTGTAGCTTAGAAAGCAGTTAAATTTCAGTTTGCCAAGGGCTGCTTCCTGGGAAGAGACACTTCACTTTCTTTTTTTTTGTTGTGATTAGTGTTTTTCAATGTTAGTATCAAATTTTCATTGTGCTCGTGAAATGTGTGCCTATTCACGTACCTGTTGTTTTTAATGCTCTTCAGCAGAAGACCTTCGTAGCCCCTAAGATGATTTACATCTGTTAGCTTGTGGCATTTCCAGATGCAACAACAAAATCTTATGATTTAGAGAGACAAGACTCATTTAAATAAAACTTACCAAGTGTCTGCTCCACTGTAACAGTTCTCTAAAGTGATTTATACTTTCCATATTTACTCAGAAAAGCTAAAAGGAAAGGCGTAGGAACTTTTATTTCAGTCTTTCTAATGATTCATAATTAACTTTGCAGGAAAAATGATACTTTTAACTTTAGATTTGCATTGCACGTCAAAGCAGATCACTTAGTCGTCGTAAAACTCTATTATCAAAATTCTACAAAGATTGTGGCTATTTTTATTCTTTGGTTTTCTGCGTCTGCCTCTGGTGGTGGGAAGAGGGGAAGGGAGCAGTGACCACCCTGCAGTAGTTGCATGAGTCTGGCAGAGGCAAGTACAGTCAGTGCTCCCTGAAAACACACTCTTTGGGCAGGATGAGTTTAAATCCTGCGTATAGGGATTTACATAGAGGGGGAGTGGAGTAACATGAGGTTTAATCAAACTGTCTCTCACTTCTGCTTGAGCTCACTCCTGATTTTCTTTTTTAATTCTGAATGCTAAAATAATAAAAGGATGTGTTATTAAATACAGAGTTAAAAACATTTATATCCTGCCCAGATCATTATGCACATCGTTATTATAATTATTTTGAATCTCACACAAGCGTACCTCTTGATACAAACAAATGAAATCACTTTCCTGTGTATAAAATATCATTATATTCTGCAAGGAATAAAGCAGTAAATACCATGTTTCAGTGCTCCATATGCATTACTGAACATTTAAACTATTGATTAAAGATGCAGATAATTTTGTAATATTCCCATTTCTTCCTAGGAATCCAGCCTATGCTCTGTTGCCACACCAAGGGCTTCTGCAGATTAGAACTACAAACATATATTAATTTTTAATGTATTATTCATTACTAACGTAATTAGTTATTCAATTATATTCCCTGAAATGGATGTAACTCTTTCTTGATGTTTCTCCAGAAACTAAACAAAAAATTTCCTGAGCTACCTTTTTGTCAAATTCTGGACAACCAGAGGGAAAGCTGTTTTCTTTCTCTTTAGAATACATGTGTCCTGGTTTGAGTGAGAACAGAGCTAGTGCTGTTCAGTGATTCTGCTTTTCAGTTCAGTTATTCTGACTAGCTGCACTTTCTGAAGTTAACAGCCTGTTTCCGCAGACAGTGTCTGCTGCTGGCAGTGACAACACCCCATGGTTAGAGTTCCTACCAAGGGCTGGTGAGCAGACCAAGGCCACTGCTGGATCTTGTGCACCACGTTGGGGGTGCAGAAAGCGAAAGGCCGCACCTGCAGGGAGGAGGGGACAGGGCAGGTGACCCCAAACTGACCAACCCATCCCATTCCATCCCATAGATGTCATATTTGGTATAAAGTTGAGGGCTCTGGAGTGTCTACAGTTTTGCTTGATTGCTTGCACTCTCGCTCACTTTCTCTGGGGGCTCCTGGGCTCTTCTCCCCTCTTGGCCTGCTTTGCCAGCTCTGCTCGGCTTGTCTCAGGTCCTCTTTCAGTTCCTTCCTCGGAGCATCCAGGCAGGACTCTGTCCCTTCTGCCTTCGATCCCAATCGGTGTGTTCCTGAAT
>JANIJG010005616.1:72225-87191 GCA_024611175.1 Megaceryle torquata
TTTTTTTTTTCTTTTTTTTCCCCCCCCCCCCCCTTTTTTTTCCCATCCTTTTTTCCAATTTCATGTATTGTATCAATGGACTTGTTCATATTAGAGTTCTTTAAATTGCCTGGAATGTCAAATAATATTCTCAGTTCGAACACAAGGATGTGCTTCATAAAACAACATTTCCTTCATTTTTCCCCTCTTCAGGCTGTATGTGTGCATGTGAATTCATGCGTGTCCCTGCACGGAAGGAGTGGCACATGGGTATTAGTTGGCAGAAGGTGTTCTGTGTGTGTAGAATGCACATTGCAAGGGCTGTGACGTCTTGGGGAAGTTGCAGGACAGCTGTCAGATTTGTGAAGGGCTCTTGCAAAAATAGATGGTGCTATGTTAGGGTGAATAATTTTCAAGAAAAACTATTTTAACTGAATATTACGAGGAAAGGCTTCTGACCATGGGTACTGAAAGGCACAGGAGCAGTTTAAAGAGAGCACTTAAAGATGCTGCTTTGATGGAGATTGTCAGAGCTGGAGAAACATCCCTGAAGGTAGATGCAACAGCAAAGCTAATTTAATTCAAAACAGTGTCTTGAAATTGAAGCTCAATTATGTTAATTGAAGAGACAGTTCAGAATTGGGAGGGGTTGGAGTCTCTGCTTTCAGGGTTATCAAAAGAGGCAAGTGTGCTCTTTGGGACGGGTGTACCTGTCTGAATTTATGTTATCAGTGGACTCAAGAGATTTATGAATTTCAGCTTCTTAATGAGCTTCTCAAATTCATGTTTAAGCCTCAGAATCCTCTGTCCTAAAACCCTCCCTTGTTTAGAGCCTTGCATCTTCACAATAACTCTGTTACTCTTACTCAAGACTCATCTACTTCTTGGAGGTCCTGGGTCAATGTACAGGAAGAGTTTAGGGTGTGATCTTGGCAAATTTATATAGCTGCATTTTGGGTTTTTTTGGTATGAATGGGACCCATTGTCATTAGTATGGAAAGGATTTGTTCACTGCATTAAATTCCACAAATTTTTATCATATGTTTGGAGGTGCTTCTTACTCCTGTAGATCTTTTTAAGTTTAATAACACAGTCTGAACTTCTGTCTGATACTGTGTATCTATGAGGATTGAAATGAGAGTCAATATGTTCTATCACTGCCTTTCAGGATGTTTCTATTTAATAATGCTAACTCCCTTTTATGTGATTGGGGATGTAGCACTATCAAAACAGTCATGCAGATTTTATTACAGGTATGCAGAGATGCAGTTTCATTCTGTTCTTTGGATGGATGAATAGTTTTTGACACAAATCTATGTGTGAACACCTTTATTCTTCATTATTTTATAAAGAGGCCACCCAGTGAGCTATTTCAGTGGAAGAGGGAAAAAAAAAAGTGTTTACATGTGCCTAGGGAGGCTGATTTGATGTAACTATAATAATAAAATAATGCTGATGTGATCATAGTATCATTTTCATTGCATGCAGGTGGAAACTGAAACTTCTGTTGCTGATGAGATACTGATGATGAATAATCAGCTTCCCATCCTAGAGAGGTAAACACAATCTGTGCTTGAATGTATATCAAGGGAAATCCTTCATGTATTTTCATGAGTCTTTGTGCATGGATAATATTCTTACATTCTTTTTCAGCATGATTCTTTTTCATTCAGCCCACTCATTTTCATCATAGTGGTTGTGCTGGAGCATCCCTTTCCCATACCCAGCTCTGGTTTCACCACTGTCAGGGAGGTGGCCATGGCAGGGGAGCTGGTCATGGAACATCCTCATGGCTAGGCACTAGAGAAAGCCAGAAGTGATCTCCAAAAGTGAAGGTAGAGGAGCAGAATGAGATGCAAGTGGAGAAATAACTTCAGAATTTCACAGTGTGGGGAGAGAGAGTGAAGAAATATTGGAGCATATTAGCATATAGGTTGTGGAAAGGCCTGGCAAGGAACAGGTATAGAACTAATGTTTTCAGCTAAATTTTTAATATTAAGAAAGTGACACTGTAGAACTGGGCACTCAGCTACCCCTTTACCTGGGAGAAATTAATGGTTGTGATGATGCAGACACAGGTTATGCATCAGCATAGTCACATATCTAGAAAAATGGCAGATACTTACTGAAACATCTTTCCATATGATCTTTTTTCAATACTAATTATTGCACTACCCATTCAATAAAGAAGGCAATTTATCTCTTTATCTCACATCCCAATACGTGCCTGAATTCTATAACTGGTGTGTAATAAATGAAAGTATATCATGTTGTAGCATAATGCAAGAAGGTAGTAGCATCACAGAATCGTTAAGGTTGAAGACCTCCAAGATCATCAAGTCCAGTGTTCCACCAAACACCATCATGACCTCTAGACCACATCCCAAAACGCTTCATCTACACATTTTTTGAACACCTTTTGGGATGGTGACTTCACCATTTCCCCAAGCAGCCTGTTCCAATGCTTAACTACTCTTTCAGTAAAGAAATTCCTCCTAGTATCTAATATCAACTTCCCCTGGCACAACTTGTTACTATTTCATTAGTTGTCATTAGTTACTAGGGAGAAGAGGCCAACACCATCCTCACTACAACCTCCTGTCAGGTAGCTGTAGAGAGCAATAATTTCACCCTCCTCTTCTTCAGATTAACCAATCCCAGTTCCCTCAGCCTCTCTTTGTAAGACATGTTCTTAAATCCCCTCACCAGCTTTGTTGCCCTCCTCTTACCTAATTTTAGGAGAAATCTCTAAAGAAGATTTATTGGTTTTAAATTTCTGAAGTGCCTACTAACTAAGGGTATAAAAGAGACCAGAAAGAGAGAAAAAAGACAGAGACACCTCAGGGTATCTTCCTAGTAAAGAGTGTAGCACTGAATGCTGCTGTCAATATAGAAAATGGATTAAGTTATAGTGATGTGCACATTCACTATGACAAGTGTCATAGGGACGTACCTGGTACTGGAGAATCAGTTCTTCCAAAAGGAATTGCATTTTAAAACATAAGTTTCTTTCTGTTCTAGTTTAGGGATTACTAGGCAAGAGTTCTACCAGCTTCACAAAAATACTGGAAAGTAGGTCAGAATCTTAGTCACAAAAAAGCTGAAAAACTGCCAGAAATTTTGTGTGTTAGTTTAATTTTCTGTTTCATCCTATACCTGATAGTCCTGAGGTGCATTTTTTTCAGGGCTACTAATATGCAAATAACCATGTGCTTTTTGAGTTCAAACTAATCTGGTTTTCCACTGTTGGAAAGCTACAGAGTAATAAAAACTAGGCAAACCAAATTGTTGAGGAGTTAGTTGTACTGGCTTGCACTTGGAATCTGGGGTGCTGATTTAAAATAAGATTTTCTGTTTCAAATTACTTGAGGTTTTCTTAGGTGAATGTGCTGTTTTCTTTTTTAATTCTATATTTAATGTAAAAGCTTTGCTTGTTCACTTACTACAGCAATATTTGTGGGTAATAATATACTGATGCTGAAGAAATTGGGCTTTTTATCCAGTTGTTACCACAGTATTTAGAATGTCAGTAATGTAAAAGTTTCTGGATTTATTTGTTTGCTTTTTGTTACCCATTTGCAAAAACATTGAAATTTGGCCATTTTGTTCTGATACTGTTGAATAGCTTAGACCAGAAATGAAAAAAAATCACTTTTACAGCTATCATAGGCTTCTTTCTTGAATCATCTACTCATAGCTTCACCTCACTTTACTTGAAGGCCAGGTTTGAGTGCTTAGGTTGTGAAAGGACAATAGTGGGAATAAGTAATAGAATTAAGAAGACATCAAGTGTGTGTTCACATGGTTAGTAGTGGAAAATTAGTGGTTTATGGGGGCAGATGGAAGATACCAGAGAAAAAAAAGCAATTTTTATTTCTTTGCCACATCATGATTTACCATAGCCAGGATATTTTTGGGGGTAGTGGCCAAATTCTGCAGACCTGTGAGTTAGATAATACCTTGCCTAAATCTAAGCTGATGAAAGCAGCTTCACAAGGAAAACAGATACCAGGTAATTCTTCTCTTAGACACCGAGTTTTCATTTTTTTGTTACAAACCCACAATATTCTGGTTTCTTTTTCTTTTTGTAATGCACTGTAATTTCCCAATAAAATGCAGAAGCGAATGAAACAACAATTAACACATTAACAATATGTAGAACAACGAGAGTTTACCAGTGGGGGATGACAAAACACTGTAGCGTGGATTTACCCCTAGTAACCTCCTCCAGAAGGCAAACTTTAAAACATGAAAGGAGTTTGTGCTGAGTGTTCACTTCCAGGTTGGGTAACAGATGCCATTTGGCTACCTATGACTAATTCAGATACTTTTTTTCCTCTTGATAGTGAGTATACCAGATAAAACCATTACACCTAGGAATGTCGCTGTGTTGTGCAGAGAACCAGTTCTGCTGCAGACCACCAAGCAACTGGTGTGTACTGAGTACTTTGCTTTCATCTCTTTTCTGACTTATATCTGTGAGTCTGTCATGACTTGTTTCTCTGACTTCTGTAAAATCCTTCCCTGATTTCTGGAAACCTGTGGCAAATTTGATTTGAATGATTTGCCAAAAGCAAAGTATTATGGTTTCTATGTAAGTAATATCAGTTTAAGGTATGAACCAAAACCTTCCTGACTGGATCTTCTGGTTTCATCCTTCAGGTCCACAAATGACACAATTATCAAAGACTAAATGAAATTCATATAAGCATAAGGCCACTCTAAACATGCCAAATTTCCTGTCTCTTTAGCCATTAGTAAATTTATGCTTTACATCAAATATTAAATCTTCTAGAATTTGTACAAAACTTTTGTGCAGATACAGTGTTGTACAGAAGTTGTACTGAGAAAGGAGAACTTAAAGTTACATTAAACCAGCAGAATTTTGTCGTTTGTGCCATTGCTGGCTGACAAAATTGTTTTGAAAGGCAAAAGGTTGCAATTCACATTGTAAAAATACCTTATTCTCCTTACTGGCACTAAAGCCAGTGATGGCATTGTAATGTGAGTAAAGAATTATGTTGCTACAGTATTTTTTCCTCTCTTACTACATCCTCACTTTGTGTTTCTTTCATCAGCTTTTTTTATTATTATTATTATCCTAGAAATAAGATTTCTGTGGGGAACAGTTTGGGATTCTTTTATGGGGAGGGAGAGAGGGAGATAGAGAGCTGCCTTGGTTTATTTTTATCTTATCTTCAGTTCTTAGGACAATTAAACTTAGAGTGGCGAATGGGCAAACTATAAGGATATAAATAGTTTTATCGATAACTGCTGTTCTAACAGTTGCTCCAATTGCTTTGTTCTGGAGCACATCCAGAGAAGGGCAATGAAGCTGGGGAAGGGTCTAGAGCACGAGTCTGGTGAGGAGCAGCTGAGAGACCTGGAGTTGTTTAGCCTGGAGAAAGGGAGGCTCAGGAGAGACCTTCTGGCTTTTGATAACTCTGTCTCTCCACTGACAGGAGGCTGGAGCCAGGTGGGGGGGCAGTCCCTTCTCCCAAGGAACAAGCAATAGGATGAGGAGACAGCCTAAAGTTTCTCCAGGGGAGGTTTAGTTTGGACCTGAGGAGCAATTTCTTCCCTGCAGGTGTTGTCAAGGCCTGGCCCAGGCTGCCCAGGGCAGTGGTGGAGTCACCATCCTTGGAGGGCTTTTGAGACCATGTAGATGTGGTACTGAGGGACATGGTTTAGAGGTGAGCTGGCAGTGCTGGGTTAACATTTGGACTTGATGATCTTAAAGGTCTCTTCCAACCAAAACATCTCTATGATTCTGTAGCAGAGGGAAGGGAGGACAGAGTACTTCCTACAGCAACTGCCTTAAGATGTAAATGGCTGGAAAAGGGGTAAGAAAATTAAAACAGCAAAATAAGGAAACATCCAGTTGTTGAGATCTAATAGCCAGTAATGCTTGAATGAGGCAATCCTCTGCCTTTTAGCAGCTTCTCCTGGATGTTCACCATTAGCAGTTTGAACTCCTACCAGCCACCTCAAAAATATAACATGGAGCATTTAGGCATTTGACTCTCAGGACAGCTGTGTTACAGAGCAGCTCTGCACTGCTGCTCACCGCTGCCATCCCAGTTCTTCTCATAGCCACTGTGTCTGTGGCAGAGTGTCACCAAACAACATCCTCAACACGCCTCCCATGTGCTACCATAGCACTGAAAGGTGTAGGATCCCTGAAACACCTTCTGGAAGATGTCAGGTGGTGCTGAGTTCCCACCAAGATGGCTGAAGTCAGACACTGCTCAGCTGCATTCAAGAATTCTCTTCTTCATTAAATTCCTTTCCTGAATTGGTCTGTAATCTCAACTTAAAAAACTCCCAGTAAAAGCTCACAGCTGCTGTCAGCCATGAAATTATACAATCCTTAGTTTAAATTCATTAAATAGTTATGTGGAAAGGAGAGCAAGCCATCTGTAATAAGCTAAAATTGCTGACACAGTGCTCATAATAGGTTCTTTCCCAGAGGTTTGTTGTTTGGGGTTGTTGTTTTGTTTTGTTTTTTTCAGTTATATAAGAAATCATCAACTTACAAAGTTCAAAGAAACTTTCAACATAGATCTTCTTTCGTTATATTTTTGAGCGATGTAGCAGGAGACTATGAAGATATTGCTCATAATAATTAGAGCTGTGAAACCTTGAGAAAATATGCCCAGGGACAAGGGAAACTTTTTACTTACTGAAAGTTAGAAGAATACTTTAAAATGGAGGAGTGTATTTAAAAATCGAAGTTTAAGTGGCCGCTGACTCTGGAAATCACTGTAGCTAGGTACATGCCTTTTCTCTTACCAATAATTCAAAGAGAATAAATAATATGCAGACCTCAGCTGCAAAAATGTGATGCACTTGTGCAGTGTTGTCTAGGTTTTGGGTTCTCTTTCATCGTACAACAGGTAACTCCAGGATGAAACTGGTAGAATTTACCCCATGTGTAATTCTGGGTTGTAGCTAAAGAAAGTGGAGTTGCTGTCTGGAGCAGGAGGTGGTTTCATCAGCCTCCAGCATGGGCACCATGTCCCAGTAAATAACACAACTGACAGTTTCTCACATGTTGGAACAACAGAATTATTGTGCTGGCCAAGTCCGTGGAAATGAGATCTGGGAGCAGAAGAGGCCTGGAGGGTTTATTGGAGTTGTTTCAACTTGAGCTAGAGGACAACATTTAAAATGAGCTGGGGAAATGAGCTGTTTTGTAACTCTTTTACCTTTCATAAGGAGCTAGCCACAGAAAAAAAAATAGCACTCTGGGGACTTGATGTACTTTGTTTCATTATTCCTGTAAAACAAACACTTAAAAAGTGTCTTTTTTTAGTTCAGCTACCTCCCTGACTTCAGGCATTTGGTGCCTTATATTCTGGTCTATACTTTCTAACCTCTTCCTCATATGTGTCTCAGTATTCAGACTGGACTAACACTACTATTCAATGTGAGTAAGTGCACTGATAAATTATTTCTTTCAGTCTTCACAGCATACTACAAATGACATCCTGACCTCCAGAGCAGCAGATTCATTAATTCTGGCAGAAAATTGCCATTTCTACTTTGAAAGTATTGATTTCCCAAGAAAATACTGAAATGCCTTGTCATTGACACCTATTTAGACAACTACAGCAATGGTATATCTAGGTCATTTATACAAGATTAATTAATGCTGCTTTTTGGGGGGTAAGAGGAGGCCCTGTGAGCACACAGAGAATAACCACTGAACATCAGTTAGAATATTTTTTCCACCATCATCTATAGATAAAACTCTTAGCCTCAGAGTAAAAAAAAAAAAAAAAGTCTCTGTTTTGGGAAAAATCTGAATAGTCAATGAACCTTGCACCATGCCAACACACACTCAAGATCAGTTAAACAAAATCCAGTAATAGTTGTATTTTTACACCTCTGTTTTTTTGTTAAGTTTGGATCTAGAAATTGAAGCAAGTAACTTCACAGGGAAATCAGAATCCAGTAACAGTTAACAGAATTTAAACAGCAGTTACAAGAACACAAAAAGTCGGAGTTTAGAGAGAAATGGAGCTAAAAGGATCAATAATAACTTACAGCTGTAATATTTTTAAAGTTTTAATACAGATTAGGGTTTTTTACAGATTCTTAACATTGACTTGTGTTTACAAAACTGACAGGATGGAGATTCCTCCAGGCCTGTCCTGTAAATTCTGACAAGTATTTTTTGTCTTCTGTGTGATCACATACCTACATCTTGACTGTTTAAACTTAATTCCACCCCTGCCATGCTGTTAATGTCACCTGTGGGCAGACTCGCCACAGGAGTGGCCGTGCTCCTCCTGGTGCCAGGTCCCTTCCATCTCCTTGCTGATAGAGCCACCAACTTAATTCCTGTTGAAAATCGAATAAGTTGGTCTCTGCATCGTTTTTATCGTGCTCTTCTGCCCTGCCTACCGCTGCAGGTCTTTAATCTGCTGTAGACATCATCACATTTATTTTACAGTGCACACTGGCGAGCTGCTGAATGACTTTATCCCTTCTGCCTGGTACCCAGGACACTGAGCAAGCTTCACATGAATGCAGAGGCGTGATGGGTTTAACCAAAGTATAAACTGTTTCTGTTGCAAGCTGTAGTGCTCAATATTTACTGTTATGTACCAATGCATTAGTTACAGTTCCTTTTAATTTGTGAATTTTTTTTCTAGTTCCATTCTGTAGTGAAAGCATAGGTAACTTAGTTTTAACCACACCTTGGCTTTTTTTTCCCCTAAACAGCTTTTATTAGTTTTAGTATTTGGCTTAAGAATTAATTTTTTTTTAAATTTCATCAACTTCTCATGTTTATGAAGCTACAATGTGCCTTTATTTAACCATTACATGATAATGAGTGAAACCTCTAAACATGTGCTTGTTGCTTTAGAGTTGTATTTTAACGAAGAGATCAAATCTAAACCACACAGAGTTGTAATCAGTGTCACAAAACCAGCAGTTTTCATTAATTTTGTCCCAGTCAGTATCAAGTGCTGGCATAATTATCCCATAGATTAAAAATTCTTGACATAAACTTTGGGACACGCTAAGAATCTGGAGAAGATAATGTGGGTGATGGATGAGTTACATTCACTCTCGGCCTGCGTTACGCTGCTTTAATTTTATAAAAGAGGGGAGGACCGTTGACTTCAGTGGGATTCTTCATAGTGCTTGACATTTGAAGAGGTGAAAAAGTCATTGAATAATTGGAATTGTAGTTAGCAGTAATGTGCATGTCATGTCACTCTTATTGACGAGCGAAGATTTGAAGGGCAGTTTTCTTATCAGTGACTTCAACGTTTATAAAGAAAGTGCCATTTATCCTTGCCAGTGTATCTCCATCCCAGCCTCTGACGTTTTGTGCAAAAGGGAAATCTCTTTCTCTCCCACCTCTCCTGACTCCACAGTGAGACTGTTTGTGCAGGTGAAATAAACCATGGGTTTCTTTCTCAGTAAAAATATATATCTTTTCAGAGGTGTAAAACTAGGATATCCACAGTGGGAATGGAGAGGATTTTGAAGCACCCAAAAAGCGGCTGAATATTTCTATTAAGGCTTTGAGCAGCAAAGTAGTTTTAATCCTTCCTGCAATAATTCATGAGGTGTATAAAGATAATATAAAGATAAAATAACATCAACATAACATAAAGCTAGCTTCCCAAACTTACTACAGTTTTGCAAAGTGAATGTGAGGATTCAGGAGGTCTGACTTCTGGGAAGTGTTGTCCACAGCCAGTGCCAGGTGACATGATGGGAAGTACCCTCTTGAGCAGAATTTGAAAGGTCTTTGTAATCCATCGTGACAAAGACAACCTGTGTTGATATCTCCTTGAAGAGTCACAGTAAAAAAAAATGGCACCACGTGGTAATGTTTCTTTTAGCTATGTGTTTTTCAGAAGAGGTATTTTAGGAATATTGAAACTATTAACACTTACTTCAGGTATCTGTGCTAAATATGTTGAACTAGCTCCACTTGTTAAATTTATTTTCATTTATGACAGAAAATGGGGAGAAAAAAAGGGAAAGAATCTGCCAATTCTTTGATACATCTTGTTGAAAAATAAAATAAAATTTCATAGGCATTTTTGAATTGCTGAGGAAAAAATGTTACTGATTTCAATATTTTAAAAAAGGTTTGACAAAATATATAAAAATTATCCAAGATTAGGTAGACTTTTTAGATAGTTTGAGATAGTATAGATGGAAGGTCCAGTATATAAATTGGTCAGCAGTCTGTATCCCATCACAGCCTGACTTATACTAATATAGTGACTCACTAAAGACAGGCCATGTTGTTTTCTGCAGGATATTCTTTGCATATTGAGCAAACACTGGATTTTGGAGATTGTCATGGAAGAGCAGCACGTGGCTGAAGCTGGCCCATGGGTGGGTAAGGACGGCTGCTGGGGAGCTGGTCAGACAAATCACTGTGTGAACTCCTCCAGCACTGACAGCACTGAAATATCTCCATGTAATAGAGGTCAGTAAACCCCAACAAAATTGCTTTATCATAATTTTTCTTATCCACTTTGTAGTCTTGACAGAAAAGAGGATTAGATTGCTCCATCTCAGGTATTGTAAAATAGAGATGTCATTGGTTTAGGGCTGCATTCTGTGCAGGTCTGTAGTTATAGTATTAATGAAAAATACAGTTCAGACCATTAGTTAAATTTCATTTAAATACAATGTATTTATGCTAAAAAGTATGAATTCAAATAGGAACATGTATAGAGAAAGACTATTAGGGTGATAGGGAGAACAAAAAAAACTGATTTATGTTTTTCTTACCCTACCAAAATGCAAGGTGAATAGGGATAAGACTTTTATCTGCAAATAACTTAAGGGGTTAAGAGTTGAGAGAAAATAATTTATGACACTGCTACTGGCACAGTAACCAATAATAAACAGAAACTGGAAGGAAGATTAATTTTAATTGCTAGAGGAGAGACATTTTGGAATGGTCTCCCAATGAGTGTGGTGTTGTAAAGGTCTCAACAGTTTAACAGTTATGTTTAGCATGCTTGCGGAGGTGGTTATGTTCTGTCGGTGAGGGGTTGCAGATGCTGATACACAGTAGGCAGAAGGGACAGGTCACACCATCCAGCTGTGTGTGGAGTTTTATTTTGCTTCCTAACAGCAGAAGCAGCAGGGTGATGATAGGACTTGTAGAAAGCCCCAGTTTCTACTCTGACAAGTTTACAGCAGACTGAGAAGTAAATTTGTCCACAAGAGTCACACTAGACAACCATGCAGTAGTTAGAGCAGGCCCACAGGGCCCTGGTGGGAACACTGGCCCACGGGCATTCCTTGATAGTCCTGACCTCTGGAGGGATGGAAAGATTTCAGGTTTGCTGTGTTGAGCAGGAAGAAGTCTTGCCTTGCCAAGGAGGCTATGTGTTCAAAGGTAAAGGCAGGAGGAAATAGATCATGGGGTTGAAGAACAAAAGCCCTGATGGATTTATGGCCCAGATAAGGACAGGGAAGCTTTTCTTTGAGAGAGAGATGAACACAGGTAGCCTTATGCATCTGTGTGGCATTCCACTTGTGCTGGCACCTGAGATGTCCCATAGGGCTCGTATTTTGTGGCTAGGAGACTAAATCCAGCTTTGAGCCCGGCTCTCTTCCTACAGGTTCAGTTTCTGGATGAACCAAGTGGATGGTCTTCCATTATTCCTGGATGGCCCAGCTCCTACTGCAGGAAAGATGTTTCAGCACAGCAGAGTAATATCTTGGTCTTGTATCAGTCTAGAAAAATGATGCAGGCTTTTCCAGTTAGTAAGAAGGGAGAAGCTCTCTAAAACTGTGCTGTCATCTAAATGGCTATCACTCCTGACAATACCCCATCCCTGGTGTTTTTTTCCATGCAAAAATACACCTTTTTAAGTTCACGGGCTTGCAGTGGTTGTCCATGAGGTTTTGGTACAGTGAGTGAGATCCTCCAAGTTTCTAGTGGGGATGTAGGAGCAGCCAGCACATAGCTGATGAGGCTGTGGTTAGCAAATGCACTGCAACCTCTGCTATGCATAAGTAGCTTCTTGGATCATCATCCAGGTGGGCTTGGGGACTCCTGATATCCTGCTCAGCATGCTGTTTGTATGCTGAATATAGTCCTGCAGGAATTGAGGTCAGTGGTGAAGCCTGAAGCATCAAAGTAAAATTGTACTTTCTTGCTCAGGAGTGGCTCTGTAAAAATGAAAATGACATCACGACATTCCATATTCCATTTTTCCACTTCAAATGTGACCACTTCATAGATGAAGAGAGTTATTTCACTAAAACCAGCCCTACTAACTCAAGCTTAGATCTTCATCTCACACTCAGATCTGCAAGTCAGAGAGTTTTCTTTCTGCTGCCATGTCACCAGTAATAAATGTTTTGCAGCCCCTAACTTGCACCTTTCATGGCCTCATTGCCTTCAGTGGGTTGATCAGATGTAATTAATTCACTCTGGAGTCGTTTAATGATGCATAAGAAAGAAGAGATTCTAGCTCAATCTTGTAACTGCTTTGCATCTGAAAAGTACTATTATAAAAAAAAATTCCAACTGAGCAAGTGAAGCTAATGAAGCCAGGATTCCTATGGATTTGTGTCTCTTGGTTGATTGACTATTTACCTGATTTATATTAAGATTATGTTATCTCTGCCTATCCCTATAATCCCTTTCTGCTGAATATTTTGGCAGTTACATGCTGATTGCTGCAGAAATTCCCCAGTAGGATCAATAGTTATTAGGACAAAATTGTTCACAACCTGGTTTCTCTTTTACCTAACCCCCTCGTTTTACAGAGTTGGAACAATTTAATTTTTTCTTTCCATCTTTTGCTGCTACATTTTTTGTTGGGAAAAAGCACAGAGACGTAGACATGAGCTTGAGAAACCGTCAAATAAAATCAAAAAGACCAAAGAAGTAAAATGAAGAGTATGCCCTTCAATCTGATTTACAGGACTGTGAGAATGAGAGGAAACAATCCATAAATGTCTCACAAAGTGATCTTGAAAACTGCCTGGAAAAACTGTATTGGGAAGAAAATGCTTATGACTGAGAGAAAGAAAATTGTTGGAAGTCAGATCAAAGATCGGGGCTAGGGAACCACACTTAAAGTTTTACAAACCCTGTTCTTTTACATAGCTTTGGAAAACGGTTGCGCTAAAATGGAAGAGTAAGAATTTGAGTTCACATAGCTTGTGAATAAGGGACAAATACAGGCACTCTCTCTTTTGTCTGAGCTACCTACAGTACAAGATGTGTAGGACAATAGTTACTGATCTTACTTAGTGGTCAGATTTGGTTCACGCTGGCCCATGATCTCCAAAGCCGTTATCAGAATACTTAGAATCATAGAAACGTAGAATGGTAGGAGTTGGAAGGGAACTGTGAAGATCATCAAGGCCAACCCCACTGTGAGAGCAGGATCACCCAGGGCAGGTCACACAGGAACAGATCCAGGCGGGTTGTGAAAGTCTTCAGAGAAGGAGACTCCACAACCTCTCTGGGCAGCCTCTTCCAGGCCCCATCACCCTCACAGGAAAGAATTTTGTCCTCATGTTGAGGTGGAACTTCCTGTGTTCCAGTTTGAGACCGTTGCCCTCATCCTATCACAGGGCACCACTGAAAAGGAATTGGCCCTTTCTACTTGACACAAACCCTTCAGATATTTGTAAACATTAACAAGATCCCCTCTCAGTCTTCTCCAGACTAAACAGCCCCAGGGCTCTCAGCCTTTCCTCATAAGAGATGTTCCAGTCCCTTCATCATCTTTGTAGCCTCCATTGGACTCTAATATTTCCATGTCTCTCTTGAACTGGGGAGACCAGAACTGGACACAATGCTCCAGATGTGGTCTCACTAGAGCAGAGTAGAGGGGGAGGAGAACCTCCCTTGACCTGCTGGTTAGACTTTTCTTTATGCACCCCAGGATACCATTGGCCTTCCTGGCCACAAGGGCACATTGCTGTCCCATGGAGAACTTATTGTCCACCATGACTCCAAGGTTCTCTTCCATGGAGCTGCTTTCCAGCAGGTATCCCCCTAAGCTGTACTGGTGCATGGTGTTGTTTCTTCCCAGGTGTAGGACTCTACACTTATCCTTGTTGAACTTCAGTAGGTTCCCCTTTGCTCAGCTCTCCAGTCTGTCCAGATCATGCAAGGTTTGTTCACTGAGGGAAGGTGGGAGGGTATTCATTGAGGGAAGTCTTCCACGGAATACTTTGAAAACACTTTGAAAATATTGTCACTGTGCCCTTGGTCACACTCTCTAGACTTCATTCATTATCTGGTCAGTTGCCTTGGGTTTTTAGGGACCAACATCTTCATCTCCAGCTTGGCAATTCTTTTAATATAATTTTAATTTTATGTTAATTTCTTCAACTGAAAGTTTTTTAGTAAGGACTGATTAGATTAGTTTCTCACATGGATGTATTCAGTCAGCTGATGGTGATGGTGGTTAAAGTTTACAGGATTGTATCTATGTCAAAAAGGAATGTGACAGAAATCTATAGGACCTAGAAAATACACTAATATACATGGCTAAACACTTGCCCAGGATGACAAAAACTCTATTACATCTTTGTGGGTTTGCTACTTGTAAGGGTAATGCACGGGTAATTCAGGAGTAAAATAAATCATATTTTAAATGTCATGTCACTTACCACTCACTAAGTTTTAGAAAACTTGAAGCTACAGTAGTTGAAAAATGTTCAACGCATTCTAATTTATGAAAACCAAGAAATGGGGTACTCAGGGAAAAGTCCAATACCTGGGAATGAAATTAATCTGCCTAATTTCTCACAGTCAAGAAAAGAAATAGCATTTGTGTGTGCTCATTACAGCCTCTCTACAAATTCTGTTTCATTTTTTTTTCTGTCTTAAAAAGTGGGATTATTTTTCTGGGTTTTTTTTGGTGGTTTTTTTGGTGGGGTTTTTCTTTTTTTTTTTTTTTTTTTTTTTTTTTTTTTATTTTTTGAACCATTTTCTACCCACACTTTTCTTTTTTCTCATTCCC
>JANIJG010005617.1:0-24040 GCA_024611175.1 Megaceryle torquata
CTTTCTACAGTTGTTCCTGCTACATACATTTGATCTTTAGTCATATAATTCAGTTTGGGTTACCCAGAACTACTATTATGAATTACTACCATCACAGGTTTTGCTCATCTGATCAAGCTAAAATATTATTTTCATAATTTTCTGTCAATGTATGGAATCTTTGTGCTATACCTGCATCTTTGTACAATACTCTTCCTAACCATGTATTGTTTTTCTACACATTTTACATTTCAAAAAGAAATCTTTCTCATTTCTCCTTAAGGAAACAAACAAACAAACAAACAAAAACAAAACCAAAAAACCCAAACAAAAACAAAACCAAAAACCACCAAAAAATGTAGAGTACACTTCTATAATTAATGCTTACATTATTTCTTGTTTAGCATTTTAGAATACTCTCAAGAGAGCTTTCAGGTTTTAATTCATACATTGGAAAAAACATTTTTTCTAGGTGACAAGAAGAATTACTTCTGTTCAGACCTACTTTGTCAGCTCAGATTTCAGTAAGTCCAAGGGCTAGCTTTCACTTTAAATAAGTGCCTGAGTAAGCACCAAGTATGTTCATAGACTGCTACACGGAATATTTGTTGTGAAGTGAGATGAAAATCTGCCTGGAACATCTGTACGTCAGAGAATAACAGTCATTCGTGATTAGGAAGAGATTATGTTGAAATTCTGTCCAGTGAATTAATGAAGAATTATTTAACCATTCATGAGGTAGCTGTGTCATGGCTTTCACTATTAGGCTGGTAGAACAAAACTGGCAATAGAGAAGCTGGCTATACATGCCTTTCAAAATGCCTTTTTGTCAGTGATCTCAAAACTGAAACCAGTGACTCTCTTCTCCACTGCTGTAAATGGTTTCAGGTCCATTGATTTCAAAGTTATTTCACACCTTTCACCACCGGGGAGTTTCTTCACTGACTTTTCAATCAGAACAAGGATGCTTTTGAAGAAGATACAATATATCTATCTATTGGCTGTTTGTTATTATTGATGTATATATAAGATCTGGGAAACAACTCTCTGAAGTGTAGTTCTTATTTAAATAAACTGCACAAATGTGAAAGGCCAGCCTGCCATAAATACACACAGGGCCTGGCAAAATCTCCTAGCAGACAGCTGTGCTGAGGTGGAAGGACAGATAGGTCACGAAGCCATGCCTCCTGCATTCAGCAGTCCTTGGTGGTGATCATGCTTGTCCCTCTACCTGAAGCTACCAGCTCTTACCACATACACACTCTGTTTTGTACTGACCAAAGCTTTCTGGGAGCATTATATAAAGAGATAGTAAGTCAAGATAAAATATTGCCAGATCACATGATTTCTCAACTAAGAGATTATTTATCAAAATGACTGAATCAAAGTTACTGTATCTTTGGTTTGTAGTTTTAAATGATTGCTGATGTAACACAGCTAGCTAGAACACTAATTGTGCGAGGACCATGTGTAGGATAAATGTTAGCATGGAAAAGAATTGGGAAACTATTAGGGAAGAAATAAACAGGCTGACATTACTGACAAAGCAGATGATACGTCATGCTAAACCAAACTGGGAAAGAAATGTAGGTGAGTGTGAACAGACCTGAGATCTTGAAAGAAAAAAATAAAGAAAAAAGAAAAAACCCCAAACCAAACCAAATCCAAAACAAATCAAAGACACCAAACAAACAACAACAACAACAACAACAAAACAAAACGAAAAAAAAACCCCAACCAAAACAGAAACAAAAAAACAAACCACCAAACAGAGATTAAGCTTGATGTGATCAGAGGAGAGCCAGGGAGGTGATTCTCTTGCATAATGTTGTTAGGCTGATGAAGGAGGTGCTTTCTCTGCTTGTGTTTTGTGATGACAGGATATCTGGCTGAGATAGTTGACAGATATTGGAGGGGCTAAATAGCAGAAAGAGGTAGCAATCAAATGATTGACTGATTAGGGTTTGGCAAAGGCTGTCAGACTGTACAAGGTGAGATATTTAATAGATAAAGGACTAATACATGGCTCATATTTGGACTGGGTTCCAGTTATCCTATTATCAGTTTAACACATTATTATTCATTTAAGATTGACTGAACCTTTTCAGGCTGGGATCAAAAGAAGAAAAAGCCCTCTGTCCTGAAATTACAGAAAAGGCTGATGAACATCCCCCTCCCCTGTCTCCAGGATAACATCAAGTCCTGGCCTTTCTTTAATAACAAAGGGAATGCTGAGCCTGCATGGAAAAGGGGACAGGGAGGAGAATTAGAGACTAAGTTGGCTATGAAGGGAGGGTATGTCTATCTGAAGAAAGGTTGGTTGTTTTTCAACAAGCAGTAATCAGTTCATTTTCTCTATGTAATTATTGGTTGTGATTACAGCTTCCATTACAAAATGACAGGGTAAGAAAGAGAGTGAACACAGAAAATGAGTACTGCTAAACAGGGAAGAGGGAAAACCACTGCTTAAGCTTATCAAAACAAAATAGTTAAGTACAGTGCTGATACAAACAACAGTCTATCTGCATCCTACCAATATACAATCTGTGGGTGGTTCTTCCAGTTCTGAAATTAGTGACCAAGGTTTAGTCATTCTGCATTACTTAGAGGATGATAGTGGAAATGCCCCATGCCTGGATATGTCTAGAGTGTTGATGAGGTTGAATATAGGCATCTTCTGTCTTTGTATCTTGGGAAAGACATGGATGTGTTTGGGAAAATGAGCCCTAAATTTCCTCTGCCTGATGTCTGGGAAAGATTTTGACAAAGATTCATCCCCAGGGCTCAGTGTTGGGGCCACTTCTGTTAAATACCTTTCTTAATGGTCTTGATGATGAAACAGAGGGCATCTTCAGTAAGTTTGCAGGTGACAACAAGTTGGGCAGGTGTGTTGGTCTGCTTGTAGGGAGGCTCTACAGAGGGACCTGGAAAGGCTGAATTGATGGGCTGCGACCCATGGTATGGGGTTCGACAAGGTCAAGTGCTAGGTGGAAAAGGATCTGGGGGTACTGATTGAGAGCATCTGAACACGAGCCAGTAGTGTGCCTAGGTGGCCAAGAAGACCAATGGCATCCTGGCCTGTGTCAGAAACAGTGTATCCAGCAGGACTAGGGGTCTGATTGTCCCACTGTACTCGGCACTGGCAAGGCTGCACCTTCAATACTGTGTTCAGTTTTGGGTGCCTCACTATGAGAAGGACATTAAGGTGCTGGACCCAGTCCAGAGAAGGGCAGTGAAGCTGGTGAAGGGTCTAGAGAGCAAGTCTTATGAGGAGAGGCTGATGCAAGAGGGGCTATTTAGTCTGAAGAAAAGGAGGCTGAGGGGAGACCTTATCACTCTGTACAACTACCTGAAAGGTTGTAGTGAGGTGGGTGTCAGTCTCTTCTCCCAGGTAACAACTGATAAGACAAAAGGAAAATGCCTCAAGTTACACCAGGGGAAGTTTAGGTTAGACATTAGGAAGAATTTTGTCACCAAATGGGTTATCCAGCATTGGAACAGGCTGCCCAAGGATGTGTTTGAATCACCATCCCTGGTTGTGTTTAAAAGTCATGTAGATATGGTGCTTAGGGAGATGTTTTAGCAGTGGATATGTAGAGTAGGGCTAGTGGGTTGGACTTGATGATCTTGAAGGTCTTTTCCAACCTAGATGATTCTATGATTCTATGATCAAGGGATATAAGCTCATTAGATTCCTTGTGCCATTTATCTTAAACCAGACCCATGCACAATGCCACCCATGGCTAGATGCTGTATTGTGGAGGTACATGAGCAAGTGAGGCAAAAAAGACCAAGAAGAAATGCAAACTTCCTTTACAACATGAAGTGTCCCTCACAGAGGAGTTCCCAAAGTGAGTACTTGCTTATATCTGAACCGAATACAGGCTGTACAAGACTGCTTTGTGTTTTAACAAGGGTCAGTTCTTGCTCTGAGTTTTTACTATATTATTTCTGGTTTAGTTTTTAGGACTAGTGTAGCTACAGATAACAAAGAGGGACACCTGTTGATTCAGAGCAATACTGAATGGTTATCAAGTTTGCCAGGCAAACTTTTTCTAGTTTGCAGTGTACAGAA
The DNA here is from genome assembly GCA_024611175.1 of Megaceryle torquata. Taxonomy (NCBI): domain Eukaryota; kingdom Metazoa; phylum Chordata; class Aves; order Coraciiformes; family Cerylidae; genus Megaceryle; species Megaceryle torquata. The sequence goes on from JANIJG010005617.1 coordinate 4,055, forward strand.
CCAGAGGCAGGCCACAGTTAAGGGACAGGGACTGGACTGTGGGTAGTAATGACAAAAAAATACTTTGAAGACAGGGTAGAAAATTGATTCAATATGAGCTTCCAGTTACAGCACTGTGGCTATAGGAGTGAGGTGACAGATAAGTATATGTCTGAAGAGAGGATAGATCCAGTCCCTGGGGAAGGAGTGAAGATCTAGCTGCATTACAGCAGGAAGGCTCAGATGGGAAATGGTCCAACACTGGCTTCAGCACAGGGAAGCAAGATTTTTCCAAGCACAGAGGTGTCCCTAGGAAATGCTGGCACAATAGGGTCTGGAAATTTAGGATGTAAGAGCTGGTTTGTCCTTCTCACAGGGTCTCCTGCTTCCTGCTGAGTTCCAGTTTCACTGATAGCTGGTCTGGAAGACCCTGTCTGTCAGAGAAGCTATGGGACATTGACAGGATGGCTGGAACATGCTGTAGTGACAGAAGCAGATCCAAGACAGCTGGATAGAACTACCACTTCAAACCTGTGGCAGCATGCTTATGTTAAAGCAAACAAACAGCTCTGCATCCCTGCAGGGTAGCCATTATTTTACCCCTGATTTGGCAATGGTGTAGGCACCGGACTACTACTTCTCACTTTGGTTCAGCAATGCAGGAAAGTTACTGAAAAACTGGAAATCACCAGAGAACAACTACGAGGAGGATGAAAGGACTAGAAAAGTAATAGCTTATAGATGAATCTAAGGGAAGTCTTTTTCATGGTATATTAATAACTACAAGTGGACCAGAAATCTTGTAGCAAAGGGATTTTCAACTTATTAGTCAATGATATAAGGATTCCATGGATGGAAAAGCTGAAGCCAAGAAATATTTATGCAGCTCAGACTGGGATCTACCTGGATGGAGGGCAGCCCTGTGAAAAGGGATCTGGGTCTCTTTGTGGACAACATGCTCAACATGAGTGAGCAGTGTGCTGCAGTGTCAACGAAAGCCAAGAGGATGCTGGGCTGCATTAACAAGGGCATGACCAGCAGAGATAAAGAAGTCATTATTCCACTCTATTCAGCACTGGTCAGACCACACCTTGAGTACTGTGTTTTTGTGTACTTTTGGTTCCCACTATAGAAAATGATGCAAACAGTCTGGAGAGGGTCCAGAGAAGGGCCACGAGGATGATCAGAGGACCAGAAGACCTGCCATATGAAGAAAGGCTGAGAAAACTGGGTTTGTTCAGCCTTGGGAAGAGAAGGCTTAGGAGGGACCTTATTACCATGTACCAGTACATGAAAGGTCACTACCAAGAAGATGGAGACTCCCTTTCTGCAAGGAGTCACATGGAAAGACAAGGGGTAATGGGTACAAATTACTCCTGGGGAGATTCCGGTTGGACTCCAGAAGAAAATTTTCACTACAAGATAAATTAGAATTGGAATAATCTCCCAAGGGAAGTGGTGGATTCCCCCACACTGGACAGTTTTAGGACTCAGCTTGACAGGGTGCTGGGACATCTCATTTATACTATATTTTTATTTTTTTTCCTTGAAAGTTTGGAGTACATGATCCTTGGGGAGCCTTCTAACCTGGTATTCTATGATTCTGTGAAACTAATACCACAAATTAGTCACATTTGAATAAGAGAGATGACTATGTGAACAGTTTACTGATAATTTGATGAGTGCTGCATCATTGTTTTTAATCAAAACAAAAAGCCTTACTGAAGATAGTGTTCTAGTTCTCTTACTCCAAATAGCTGATAGTAGTCTTAAACTAGAAAACATTCATATTTGTATTTATTTGTTAAGCAAGAATGTTATGCTGCTATCATTTAACTTTTTTTTTTTTCTACTAAGTCAGAAAACAAAGCAGGCCCCCAGTCCCTGTGGATGGGAGATTGGATTTTTACTTTTCTGCTTAAAACAAAGTTTACAAGTATAGTTCATGCTCAGTGAAAGAGGGATTTCCCTCTACTGTGCGCTGACAAAATGAAGCAATGTGGATTGCAAGATACTAGGTTAAGCATCAACCTTCTTGACATAAAGTCAAACTGAATATATGCTGAATCATTTGTTTGAAAATTAGATCCAATTATCTTAAATCGTTCATTCCAGACTAACAGAGCAATAAAGGGCACTGTATTTGTTGATGTATCTGACCCTGACGTTCCAGTCATGTCAAAACGTGTATGCACTATCCTTCCACCTTAATTCACATTGCACAGTGCCCTCCCAAACGCTATGCTTGGAACAGATGATAAAAGGGCTGTCGGTATTCCAAACATCAGAAGTCTTTTTGATCTAAAGCAGGAAATTACCTCTGTATTTTGAATTGACAGAATATTAAAAATTGTTTTCACCTGTAGAGTATGACTGTCACTAAAATCAGTATAGTCAGGTCTTTCTTAACTAAAGGGTTTTTAATGTTCAAATGTTGCCTAAAGAATTAAAGGGAAAAGACCATTCAGAAAACAAATTCTTTTACTATTCTAATCCTCAGGTAAGTGTTGGGCCAAAATAAATTAATGATGTGTAGCTCTTATTTTCTCAAAATGTGTGTTACCCTCCAGATTAATAATGTAGGTCGTGTTCTGGCATAGTAAAACCGAAATGCAGCAAAATGTGCTCCTGGAGTGAAACTGCTCCTGCATAAAGCTGCCTAGGTAAGTTTTTCAGGAGTGGTGGCTCCTAATACTGATGATTTTATACACGAAATCAAAATAAAAGATGAAAAGTCCATACCTGATTCCTTGCTTGACTTTTCTGTACAACTTTAAATAACATATCTAGGAATTTCAAAGGAGAAATGCAAATCTACAAAATCTGGCACATCTTTCCTTGAAACCGCAGTTTCTTAGTAATATTACCTTATCATCAAACGGACTATTAATAGGATATTTTCAAAGGGCAGCTTCCATTCCATTCCATTTATTTATTTTTTGGGGGCTGGGGGGAGAGTCTTATATTTAATTAACTTTGGTTATTTGTGATGCAACACTGGACTAATTACACACTTGTATGTTTAAGAAAACATTGACATTGTACTTTATCATGGTAGAGCTGTTTCTCATTTAAAAATCTACTTTTGAGAAAAAAATCTGGGGGTATGTTTGGCTACTTGTGAAGAGGGGAGGTTACACAGGTAAGTGAAACAAAAGCAGGAAGAAAAATTGAACAAAACAGAATAAAGCAAGCCTCTCAGACTAAAACTGTGTTACTAGGTCTTAACTGTAGTAGCATAATCTGGAGTTGAAAGTCATAAATTGTAAGCAATTATCTTGTCTGTACTGATGGTGCAGTGAAGCAAACAAGAAAACTCACTAAAACAGAACATGGAAATTTACTAGAGGTGTCCAGAGGGCATAGTCATCACATTTTAGTTCACCACTCCTTCAGACTTTTTCATCCCAAAGGGTATTGTTACTGCCATTAGAAAGTTTCCATGTGTCAACACAGAGGCGGGGTAGAACACAGCAACTTTCAGCTTTCATCTGTAACACTTCATATATTTGAGCCAGCAGTGTGCCCAGGTGGCCAAGAAGGCCAACAGCATCCTGGCCTGCATCAGGAATAGTGTGACCAGCACTAAAGAAATGATTGTCCCACTGTACTCAGCATGGGTGGGGCTGCACCTTAAGTACTGTGTTCAGTTTTGGGCATGGCAGTGATAAGAAAGACATTGAGGTGCTGGAGCAGGTCCACAGAAGGGCAACAAAAGTGGTGAGGGGCCTGGAGTATAAGTCTTACAAAGACTGACTGAGGGAGCTGGGGTTGTTTAGTCTGAAAAAAAGGAGGCTGAGAGGAGACCTTACTGCTTCCTACAACTACCTGAAAGGAGGCTGTAGAGAAGTGGGCATCGGTCTCTTCTCACAAGTCACAACTGACAGGACAAGAGGAAAGGTCATCAAGTTGCACCAGGAGAGGTTTAGGTTGCACATCAGGAAAAACTTTTATACCAAAAGGGTTATCAAAGACTGAAACAGGCTGCCCAATGAGGTGGTTAAATCACCATCCCTAGATGTATTTAAAACCCATCTAGGCATGGTGTGCAAGGATATGGTGGAGAAGAGGCCCTGGTAGATTTAGATAATGGTTTGACTTGATGATCTTAAAGGTCTTTTCCAACCATAGCAATTCTGTGATCCCGAGATTGAAATAGCCATTTCTCTACATCACATCATAATATATTTCTTTTCCAGATGACATCAGAGAGTGCAAGAAACGAGCATCTTTTAGGATTTAGGAGTTGCCAGGTTCATTGCAAAGCAGGATGATAAAGATAGGAAAAATGATGATGGAATGTCCATGGCCTGTCAGGCACAAGAGTGGGCATACTGTGCTGGTGGTCCCAAGAGCAGCCCACAAAGTGCTAAGGGCTCGGGCCCTCCTCATCTTGACAAGGCTTTGCGGGGACCCGCTATTCACTAACACCCTCAACAGTCATTGCACTTCACCCCGGGCCACCTGAGCTGGCTCCAGCCAGGGCAGTACTACAGCTACGAAATGCCCCAGGCACCAGGCCGCTGCCGGAGGCAGCACCCAGCACCCCCGCGCCGCTCACAAAGCCCAGGGAGATCGATGGCCGGCCAGGCGCAGGGTCAGGCCGGTGCCCGCCCGTGCCCAGTGGCGGGACGGGACAAGGGGGTTCCACCACTATCGGGCCAGGACCCGCTACCGACAGCGGCCGCCGCCGCCGCCGCGCAGCTCCCAGCCTCAGCGCTGGCAAGAGCCAGCAGCTGCGGGGTAGAGGCGGAGGAAGGAAGGGAGGGCGACTCCGGGGCCCCGCCTCCCCCGCGTGACTCGCGGGGGCTGCGCCCCCGCCCTACCTGGCTGAAGTCGGGGCCGGGACGGTTTTTGACCGTTGTCCGTTTCCGTATCGCGTGTCTGCGCGGCGGGGCACGCGCCGGCAGTCGGGGCTGAGCGCGCGGGATATGGAGCGGGGCGCGGCGACGGCGGCATGGCGGCTCCGCGCGACCGGCGGCCAGCGGGAGCGCCGCCGCCCTCCGCCGCGGGAGGACGGCGACCAAGACATAGGCGGGAAGAAGCGGGGCGGGCCGCGGCGGCGGCTGCCGCTGCCGCTGCCCGAGGCACGGGGGGCGCCGCTGGTGCTGCTGTACCTGCTGGGGCTGCGGGCGCTGGTGGACGTCTCGCACCGGCAGCTGCTGAGGCAGCCGGCCGCCGCCGGGCCTCGCGACTTCAGCGCCCCCCGCGCCAGGTAAGGCGGGCCGGGGCCGGCCGTCCTGCCCGGGGCGGCCGATCCAGGCGAGCAGCGGGTAGCCCTGAGATCTTCTCATGTCGCGGCAGCCGCGAGGCAGACTCCGCCCGGGGTGCTCCGGTGGCGACGGTAGCAGCGATTGCCGTTTGTTCTCCGGCTGGGGCCCAGCGGGAGGCTGGCGGCGGCGTGGCTCTGCCTCCAACTGGGCAGCCTCCAGTCAGTAGGGCCAGCGCAGCGGGCGTGCTCAGGAGGAGGCCGGGGGGCTGGCCGGGCCGGTGAGGACTTTTCCCATGAGTTGCTGGGTTACTGTCCTTTGCAGAGCGCTTGTGCCTTTCGCTGCCCTGTTAAAAGCTCAGACCTCCCGTGGACGCTTTGCAGAAAGTAGATGAAAATATGAGGGCTCCAGCTCTCGTGTCAGCTGCCTCTTAAAAGTGCTGGTTTAGGCTGATCATACAAGGCATCCTCCATAGTTTAGTTACCGAAATATTATACAATACTTAGTGTTAGGGAAATTTTTTTTGCGAATTTTTAATTAGTGCATGTCTTGCTAAGAGTGTGTTTATACAGATGTTCAGGAAAGAGCAGGTATGCCTAGGCAGAACCTTGCTAAAGATAAAATCTTTGGCTTCTCCATTCATGCTCTTGTTTCTTTTTAGATTCATATGTTCCAACCGGAAAGCATAGTTTAGTTTAATACTGTGATAGAGAGGATGAGGAGCCCTGGAGTAAAGATCAGTACTATATGCTCATTGCCATAATGATCTTTGGAATCTTGACTGCAGTTAACTTTCCAGTTGGCTCTAGTCTCTTCTGCTCGCTCTTAGTCTTGAAATAGAACAACGTACCAAAATGTTACAGTTGTAAATAAGTTGCATACTAAATGTTGAACGTGTTAATGCTGAATGTGTAATTTATTTCTTACAGGGGATATCTTGACAACATAACAGCAATTGGGCCCAGAACAGTTGGAAGTCCTGAAAATGAAGTTCTTGCAGTTAACTACCTCTTAGAACAAATTAGGGCAATAGAAAGAGAAAGCACAAATGCTCACAAGATATCTGTAAACGTACAAAGACCCACAGGCTCCTTCAGCATTGACTTTCTAGGTGGCTTTACTAGTTATTATGCAAACATAACCAATGTTGTAGTGAAGCTGGAACCCCGAAATGGAGCTGAGCATGCAGTGTTATCCAATTGTCACTTTGATTCCGTACCAAATACCCCGGGTATGTCCACGCGTTCATTCACATTTCTGCATATTATGTGAGCCATGGAGCTTGACTCGCTGTCTTCTCATACAGAGTAGTCTTACAGCCACATGCGGGAGTATGGCATGTTTCAACTAGTCTGCTTGATTTCAGGTGGATTCCATATTTAGAGTGGCAGGTTGATCCTGTTAAAGTCAGGATTTTACTCACTTTGTGGTAGGCAGCAAAATACAGGTACTAAAGTTTCTAGAAAGGTTGGTTATATCTATCTTTCTTGTAATTCTCTGCTTATGCATGTAGTTCTTGTGCTGCTTCCACCTGTTGTTCAGGTCTTTCCATACTCCTGTACTGATTTAATTCTGTCTCTCTCAGGAGGCTTTGTGCCAGTGACTGTTCCCACCCCAACTAATCAGTCTTTGTTTTCCCCTCCTTCTGCTGGTATTTATCTCAAATTTTTAGTGTGATATCCTTAAGCTACTTTATGCATTCAAAGCTTCTGTCTTAAAAGAGGGTAATGATCAAAGATAAAGTTACTGTTGCCTTGGTAGTTCACATTTCCCTTGTGAGTGTACATCTCTCTTGACTCTACTTTCACTGTCACTGCTGCATACTCTCGTTCTTGTCCCTCTTCACTGTTATAAATCTGACCACATTAAATAGTTTCTGCAGCAAGGGTGTAAAGAGCTTTGCAAATACATGGATTAAATAGTGCCAGGAAGGTAGGAAACTGAAAACTGCACGAAAAATTTTGTTTTCACACACAGCCACAGGTGTGTGCCTGCTTTTGCAGTTGAAAAATACCTATAGATTTCAGTCACCAACAGCACAGCTTTTACTGAAATGTCTTCATTTACACACCACATGATACCTTTTTGGGGGGCTAAACTTTCTCTTCTTTGTCACATACAAAGAGACCTCAGTATTGAGAAAACAGTTCAGTATTGGCTAAAGAAGCAAAGCACTTGCTGTACTCTTTGTGCCTTTTTTTTTTTTTTGTCAACAAATAATACACAGAACTTCTATTTTTCATCAATCATATTTAGGCAAGGTGAGTTTCCAAATTAAGCTTAATAACTGCATGATTATCATACAGGCAATTGATCTAGGAACTGCAGAGATGGTAATTACTGTATTTATAGTCAAATTATATCTGCCTAGACTTAGAATAATTCACAAGCATAATGCAATGATTATTGAAAACTATCCCTCTGATTAATGCCCTCTGCAAATTGTGTGTCCACTTTTATGGGTTGTAAATCAGGATTATGCCTATTACTTTCTTTACAGTTACTCAGACAGTAAAATATTCCACCAACCTTGCACAGAGGTGCCAAAATATAATAGTGATTTTTGTAGAATTATACAGAATTCTGTGGAACCCATCTGTATGCTTGCCTGTAATCACAAACAGCCTAGCCCTTTATCACAACAGTGAGGAACTGCTCTGCCTTTTGTTTTCTTAGTGTGAAACTTGCACATAGCACTAAGCAAGAAACTTTTGTTTTCTGTTCCTGTATTTCTGTAAGTTATTTGCTTGCTGGTTTTTGTTGTGTGGTTGTGATTTGTTGTGTGTGTGTTTATTATTTTATTTATTTATTTATATTTGTTACTGGAAGTGTGTTATTTAACCAGAATCAGCAGGACTTGGTGATCAATGAGTAATATATTTGAAAATCAGCTAATAAAATGTAATTTGCTCTTGATGCTTATGCATGTAAAATGGGTAAAGCAAAACTCAGTACGCCATTGGGGCTTCAATTTTAGAAAGTTTGAGTTCCTTGTGAAAGAAAAACATAAACTCCTAAAACATGTCTCCTGTTCTAATGGTATTAGTTTTCAGTTTATATGGCATGTTTTATTCTTTCTAATAAACTTGAAAAACACCCTTGAAGTTATCATCACAGACACAGCTAACCTGTTTTTTAGAAGTTACTGATATTTGCTATAAAACCTCTTTTAACCTCCCATCAGTTTTACCCTATGTGAAGTACTTGATGAGGCTTTCTGTGAGCTTGTGTCATAGTCTCTGGCTACATGCCTGCTTTAATCAGATGTAAATCTGTAGCTCTGTTGAAACCAATAACATTTTTTCTTGGCTTCACAGCAAGGCAGGTAAGTGATTAATCTCTCTGAAAACTGTAGTCATCTCTTATCTGAGTTTTCAACACAACAGAAGTTAGATGAAAGAACTTGGTGTGGCTAAGAGTGGTCTATTGATAAGTTTGGGTAGCAGTATAATTGGGGCTTTAAATTGGGTATTTGCCAGGATCTTTTTGGAAAGCTTTTGTCAGAGCAAGGCATTAATTTCTGAGAAATAGATTAGAGACCAGTGTTTTGTGAAAAAAAAAAAAAAAAAAAAAGTCACTTTATTCTAAAATAGTTCCATGTAGTAACCCAATGCTAAAATTTAGACTGAGATTGATGTTTGAAACAGGAATGTGCCTTTTTCATGGAAGGGGCATATATGTCTAAATTTTGCTAAGCTACAGTCTCTGGAAAAGCTGCTTTTTTAATGTGTAAATTCAACAATTTTAGCAACTAATGAGCCTGCATTAATAGCCTGCTGAGGCCTGACTGCATTGTCATTGTCAACCTGGTGCACATCAGCATCATATATGCAACCCTGGCTTAAAGGAATGAGGTTTAATTTCTCTGCTCCAAATTTTATTGATTAGAGTGAGGTAGGGACATGCTACTGCTTGCACCAAAGTCAGGAAGATGAGGCGAGAGGAGACCTTGGCTAAAAGGTGGATGCTTAATCAAGATTTAAAAGAAATGGCAATGCATGGGAGGAGGTGCGAGGATGTAAAAGTCTAGAATAGTGTTGGATGAGAAACTCAAAGGGAACAGGCTACCGAGCTCAGAGCAAAAGGAGTTTTCTGCAGAGAAGGAAGAGTGGTAGAAAGCATATGATCATAAAAATACTGTATTATACTTTCATTTTAAGAATTATTTAAAGGTGTGAATTGTGGTCTTTATTTTGCAGTCTTGGCCTTATGTTACTTACAGATTTTGTCCACTTGAATGCATTGTGGCAGTGTAGAATGTTTTACGGTGACTCATGGGGGAAAGCTTACTTTTTAAAATTTGAGTGTGCTGTAAGTGAAAATTAAGTCCTTGTTTATTCGTATTGTTCTTAGAAAAAATAGATAATGGTCACTTTGCGTACTTAGTAACCTGGTTAGTCTGCTTTTCTTGAACGATAGTATGGGATCTGATATCTTGTACTTGACTTGATCAACTTCTAGTATTATTTTTCTTTCTGCTGTTGCTTTTAGCTAGTATAGACACAGGGTGCAAGCAATAGCAGAAAATATACCAAAAGCTTCACATAATTGTACCTCCATTAGATTAAATGACTGAGATAGCATGAAGTTTTTTTTCTTCTCGAGTACTTCTTGCAATTGTGTGTTTGATGTATGCCATACTATTCTGCTGATTATTTTAAGGTGCCAGTGATGATGCTGTCAGCTGTGCAGTGATGCTTGAAATACTTAACACACTTTCAAAATCATCAGAGCCTCTGCAACATGCTGTCATATTCTTATTTAATGGTGCAGAAGAAAATATTTTGCAGGTGAGAATATGCCAGAATTATAAAATACACATCAAAGCTATATATTAAGACTCTGACAAATGAAAGAGTAACTGCAGATACTGCTTGCGTTTAATCTGTTGAAATACTAGCTAAATGCCAATCTTAAAATTCTGAGGAAAATGTATTTGACTTTAAAGGTAAAAATATACAGAAAATATTTTTATTGTAAGTATTAATTTAGTTAGAACACTTTGATTTTATGCATCTGTTTATGTTCTAAGTGATTTGGCTGCCTTGTCTGATCTTGAGTTATGATCATATGTGATGGAAAATAACATTTAGGCTGGTCTGGAAGATATTTGACCTGTATTTGTTTTTTGTTTTCCCATCAAGGCTAGTCATGGCTTCATTACACAACATGAGTGGGCCAAGTCAATCAGAGCTTTTATTAACCTGGAGGCAGCAGGTGTAGGAGGAAAAGAACTTGTTTTTCAAACAGGTATGGGCTTGCATTGTGTCCAGTTTCCACAGTAGGATAATTTGATAATAAACAATGTAGGCTTGAAGGAGTATTGGAGGTGATTCATAAGCAAGACAGGAGAACCTCTGTGCCTCTTTCACAGCCCTGTACAGCAAGTAAGTTGCTCTCTATTTTAGATACATGTAGACTAAAGTACTGTCACAGAAGTTGCCTCAGACAACATAGAATGTAGAACAGAATTACAAAGCTGTGTTTCCCTTTTACATCCAGGTAATAGAGAGAGACAGATTTATGTATCTTGTATATCTTGCATACTCCTACTTCCATATGCTTTATTTAATTTTCACAGCAGTTCTTTCAAAATCTTTGCAGGAAGATGTTGACATTAGAACTCCATCTGCTGCTCAGGAAGCAGAAAAACTTCTATGTTTTGTAGGCTACAATTAAACTTCTACTCCATTCAAGTTGGACTCCAGGTTGTGGAGTCACCATCTCTGGAGACATTCAAAACCCACCTGGACATCTTCCTGTGTGACCTAATCTAGATGATCCTGCTCTGGCAGGGGGATTGGACTAGATGATCTTTTGAGGTCCTTTCCAACGCTGAACATACTGTCATTCTGTGACTGCCAACTTCCTTTTAGTGCTGGAGCTGCTTAATTGTTTACTTGCACTTAATGCTTTAGTGGAGAGACTTTTCTCTAAACAGCAATTATGAGGTGTGAAACATAGATAATAAATTGGAAGCTCTGCTAGAGGTTGTGGCTTCTTCATTAGTGCTGGGTCTTTTTTGGGTAGATGGCTTATCTACTGTGCCACTAAACACCCAAGACAAGACATTAGTGAGTTGTTTTTTCCTCCATGGTAACTATCTTTTTATCTCAAGTGCGAGTCTTTCACAGCCAATACAAATGCACTTAGTATATACCTGTAGGATAGCAACCTTAAAACTAGTGAGTTCCTTTGCATTATTTGTTTGTTACCATAAAGACACCATATTAACTGAAGTTCAAAAGGTGTTTGTTGTGCACTTTCTGCTAATCTTTTGTTAGGACCTGAGAATCCTTGGTTGGTACAAGCATATGTAGTTGCTGCCAAACATCCCTTTGCTTCTGTTGTGGCACAGGAAATATTTCAGAGTGGTATTATCCCAGCAGATACAGACTTCCGCATCTACAGGGACTTTGGCAATGTTCCAGGTATGTTATCTGAAGACATGCCAAGGTGCATTCTGTAACCATTTATCTCAAGTTTATAACAAGGAGACGGTTCTGTGGTTCACTATGTGAAGGTGCTCAAATTTGTTTTGTCTTTCAGTTTTGGGAGCAAATTTTGAAGTTTTTTTTTTTTTCTTCGAAGGCAAGAGCCTGTAGATTTGTTTTTTGTGTACATTATTAAGAACGTTTTTTGGAGAATGCCATTTTCCAGAAAGAAAATACATAGTAGAAAAGATTCCTGTTAATCAGGAATTAACAGTACACTATTAAATACACTGTTTTGAAATGTTTTGGTAATGATGCTGGTAACCTGTTTGCAGGAATTATATGTCTGTACCTAACGGATAAATCAAAATAATCTTTTTTAAAGGTAGTGACTTAGGACTTTGTGCATTTTCTTTACTTTTTGGTCATAATCAAGCACTGGACAGCAGATTTTGTTTTTGCTCATCTGTTTAAAGTTTGCCATCCATTCTGCAGAGAATTGCCACTGGGGAAAAATATGGAACCCAATGCAAACACAATTCAAAGGAATGTAAACTTCTGTAAAATCCTTGCTGCCTGGCACAGGTTATCATTAGAGTTACTTTCAAGAAAAGGGCTATTGCTGATTTGATTCTTAGAACAAAATAGGTTGGCATACTCTGAACTGCTCCAAAGTACATGTCTGGCCTGAAAATAAAGTAGCTGAATTTGTGCAAAGTATTTTTTATTTGTTCAGAATCATACCTGGATCATAAATGGCAAATGAAGTCTCACTCACCTATGTGTGTTTTCTAAGTAAATAGAAATTAAATAATTTAGTTAAAGAACTGGTTTGTTCCTCTTTGTCCACTGGTAGAATTGCTGGCTGATTTGTTAAACCTTTGCAAAATTGTGAGGATTCAGATTGCAGACAGCAGCATATTTGCATATGCAGCTGAGGCGGTGTGTGCTTGAGGCACACCAAATATATAATTAGTCTTGCAGAAAACCTGTGTGGGTTTTTTTGATACACAAAAATAATAATAAAAAAGTATTTATTATTTGGACTTTTCAATTAAGAGTTTTCAGACTGGCTATTTGAAAAGCTGTTTACAGATTAGAAGTAAAAAGAACAGGTATTTTCAGAAGGTGTTTCTAGAGTTCCACAGTTCTGCTTTTTATTGCTTTTCAACATGGATGTCTATTGCTGTTTTGCTAGTAAATGTTTGGAAAGCATCTTGTGCATCTTTTCTGAAGCTGCGATGATTAAGAATTTTCATGTATTTCTCCAGTAGAGATCATTGTACAGATGCCATGCAAATCAATACATTAGAAAGGACAGATATTTTACGGTGTTTGGAAAGTGTCCTCTTTAAAATAAACATGGCATCACAGTTAGTCTTCCTTCTACAAAGCAGAATATTTTGTTCATCTTTAAGGATAGTGAGTGGATACAAAGCAGACCAACATTTTGTGGAATATATCTGAGGCTTTCACATGTGTCTTTTGAGGTTTTAGGTTTACGCAATCTCAAACATGTTTCATTCTTTCTCTTTAGGAATAGATTTGGCTTTTATTGAAAATGGCTACATTTATCACACAAAATATGACACATCAGACAGAATTTTAACAGATTCCATTCAGAGAGCAGGTTGGTATATTAAGAATTCAGTAATTTACTAAAGAGTAGTGTTGTAGCTGCTTTTTCATTTAACTCTAAGACTACCATTGCAAGAAATTAATAATTTGTGCTAAAGAATGAACTGAATGCATGTCTTTAAAATACAAAGGAAAAATGTTTGATCAACTTGGTAAGATGAATTTAGATGGCAGAACCTAATTAAAGTTATAATACTGAAATTGATATCTGATTGTTCAAAATTCTGTGTTCCTTTTCCCTCAGTAGGTCTCATCATTGATTAAAGTTTGTCATGAAAAGCTTATGGTTAAGTTGTTGGCATAGAGACTGATTTGCCAACAGAGGTTTTTCTTTTAGAACGGACTTCAGTCAAACTTACATTGTAGCACACAGACTGTAGATAAACAGGATTTATTTTCTACTAACAGCTTGTGCTCATAGCAAACTATATGACAGACTGCAATAAGGGAAATTATAGTAAAACCTTTAGTTTCCCCAGAAAAACTGACAATCCTAAATGCCTCCAGCATGTTGACAATTTCTCTCCTTAAAGGTGATACAGAAGCCAACTTAAATGACCAATATGAACAAGAGTTTTAAACACTTTTTTTGTGCCAGTGGAGTTGCAAGACTAAGTAAAAGTTCTAAATTCCTGTTGGAAACATTATTTTATTGGTCGCGGTGGTTATGTAGAACATCTCTTGGTAAATGTTTCACAGCTAAAAAAAAAAAACCAAAACAGATTTTTCAGGCAGTAAGCACTTTTACAGATCAAGTAAAAGCAAAATGGAAATTGAGAACAATTGTTCTCATTTGATTACATGTGTTTTGGCTGTACTATGGAGAAGGAAAAGGTGGTTGGTACCTGGAGGCTACAGAGGAAAATAGACTCCCTGTCTCCTCCCTTACTGTCATCTAGGCAAAGAAAGACAGGTAATTCATAGTCATTGAAACATGGCGGGATGTGTGTGTGTGTTACTAGTGACAATAAGACGAGGAGGAATGTTAGGGAATTATAAATTCTTCTATGGGTTAGCCTTGAAGTCTAGTGCTTCAGTACCAGACATGAAGAAGTGCTTACAGGCTGAAAGCCCAGCTGCTCCCTTCGTTGCAACAGTGAGTACACAAAGCTTCCCAAGTATACTTACTTTAGTGAGCTGCATAGATTAATTTACGAAGATGCTGTACTGTGCATACCCTTGAATACCTGTTTCAGAATAATCAGTTGTATATTCATGTCTTTGTTCAAAAAAGATATTTCAGTAGTCTTATTTTTAAGGAGCTTATCTTGAAAAGAATGCTGTGTACTAATCCATCCACCCTGATGTAGGTATGTTGTGTATCTGCTTTATTAATAGGTGACAATATTCTAGCTATTCTAAAATACCTAGCAACATCAGATAAGTTGGCTAAATCGTTTGAGTATCGACATGGAAATGTTGTGTTCTTTGATGTACTTGGCTTATTTGTCCTGGCTTATCCTGCTCGTGTTGGCACCATCATGAACTATATTACAGCAGCAATTGCTTTTCTTTATTTAAGCAAGAAAATATTACAGCCCAAAACCAGAGGTAAGTCTAGTTCTTAAAAAATCATCACTCACATTACTCTGTAATTAATAGCAATTAGTAGTTGAAGAAGTGTTCAGGTGATTAAGGCATCATTTAGATAAACTTCAGAAGTACTTTTAGGTGTGCAGTATGCCATAGGAATTGCTTTGTGTTTAAATCTCTCAACCATGAGTAATTATGGTGAAGAAAGACCATGATAGGCTTAGATGTCTAGCAATTATGAGTCACTATTATGCCTCATCTTTTCATGAAGATTAAGATTAAATCTTTTAAATGTCTGAAATAGGAAAATAAAAAATTGTTTAGTATCTGTATAAACTCTTTCTTCTATTAGCTCAGGTAGGGCTTCAGTATCACGTTTCTTTTAACACCTATCCATAGGCAGAAGCATATTAGAAAACAACAAATGGGGGAAAAGATAAAGCTTAATAAAACCTGTAAAACAACTTACCTGGAAAGAGGTAACTTAAACATTTATGTGTAGGAACATGCTTCTTTAAAAAAAAATAATTCCAAAACAAATACCACCAGACTCCCAAAATCCACCAAACATTTTTGGAGTAAGAAAAAAAAATGTTTTGTTTTGTTTTGACTTCATAGATGGTAGAGTGGCTCCAGTGGTTCCCTAGAGAAATTTTTGCTGTCAGGAACATGATAACCTGCAAAATACACTAGTATTTTGAATAAATCTTGCAGTGGGGAAGGCTGCAAAAAAACTTGCAAAGAAATAGGTGAAGTCATTTAAGAAATCTTAAAAGAGCCTGTTAAGAAATCAGAGTGGACATCTCATGCATTTTTTGATCATTGAAGTGATTATATTGAGGGATAATTACAGTCTTGATGACAGCCTGCAACATGACTTTTGAATGAAAATTTTTTCTCCTTCACAGCTATTCATAACCTGAAGAAATTTTTTACTGCATTCAGCTTAACACTGATAAGTTGGATCTGCACACTGGTGACAGTCCTGATAGTGGCAGTGTTTGTCTCCGTCATTGGACGATCTCTGTCGTGGTACACCCATTTCTATGTTTCTGTGTTTCTGTATGGCAGTGCAGCTGCAGCTGAGCTCATTCTTGTCCATACGCTAGCCAAGAAGAAGTTCTACAAGGTAAGCTTGACTTTGGTGCTGTTGTTGAAGTGTAGTGATCTGTGGAAGACTTAATTTTTGAATTGATTGAAAAGATTCTTTCTGTATTGGACAGGACTATTTTAAATATTGCTGTAAAAATTGCTTCATCTAAGCATAAGGACTGCTGTGCAAAATCAAGAGAGTTAAGAGCTTTGTGATTTAAGGCTGTCTCCTTGCTAATGACCTTTAGGGGCTGCCTCAGAAAAAAAGGCAAAAGCCTAGTAGAGGAATACAGCATAAGGTACAGTTTCTTTCCCTATCAGCACCTTCTCTTTCTCCCATCACTTCAGTGATAAGACAGCAGAGCAACAGCTAGACAATTTAGTTTTTTTCATACCTTTCAATATTCTTGGAAATTACCAAATCTGCATGTATACTCATACATTATTTGAATCTTACAAATATGCTTGTCCCTGTATGACAGGTTCCCCAAATTTAATAATTTATTTTGGTATGCTACCCCCTTATGTATCTTTAATATTTTTATTCTTTATTTAAATTTATCATTTACATTTTGCTTTGAAACTTGAAAGTTCCAGTTGTCTCAGTTTTCTTCTGTTCTTTTACCCTGGGTGTTGTTCTGGTGGTGTCATTTGTATTCATAACCTTCTAAGTAAATAATATGAAATATCTTTTTTTTTCAGATGGTTCATACATATGGACATATGAGAGATTTTTTTCTTACCTCTATCAGTTTTCTTTTTTTTTTTTTTCCTCCTTGTTATTCCCTCTTCTAATGTAGTAATCTGTATTATAAATAACAAGTTGTAAAAACTTGAGTAGTCACCCTTCCCTTTTTGGATATTCTTACTGTTAGTGTTTACTGTTACTGTTAGTCAGTTTTGACCACAGCTGGAGATGGAACAGTCCATGTTCTTTTCTGCAGTAGGTGAAGGTCCTTTAGCCCCTGCAAGGCTTGGTGTGTGTTGATTTTTTCCGTTGCTGTCAATTGTCATGATTAGTGTCTGTCTTATCTTTTTTGCTTGGAATTCTTTTTTATGGATGAAGCAACGTGATTTAACTTTCATAATAATGTCACAATTACAGATCATAACAATCTCTCATGTTTAATTGATAGTTTAATGGTTTTGTATTAAAAACAAAGTGAGCCCCTGAGGTGGTGTCTTGAGGTATCTGACAGGTAACGCTCTTCCAGGACAGAAGTCTACTGCTTGAGTAACATCTATGTGATGTTGTCTTGTGGAAAAGATGAGCTATTTATAAAACAGATGTGATGTTACCATTTTTTGGTCTTTTGGAAGAGCTCACAGGAGGGTGTGCTTTCACTAACTAGTCAGCTGTTCCGAGCTCTGGATCTCCTTGCCTGCTGATTGTCTGATCAGCAGATCAACCATTTTGATACCATGAGTCTCTGAGGTTTTTTGCACGCTGTAGTTTGTGGTACACAATACCTGATGATGGTGCTTCTGTAATTGAAGAGTTGCATAAAAATTTTGGAAGCCAATCTCTTACTTGTCTTTCACAGACAGTGCCTGGGAGTTTTCTGTTAGTGGCTCAAGAACTTCAGAATTAATAACCTTTTCATTTTGAAATAGGTTTGGCAACACATATGTTTCTCCCACTCCTGGATGTTTTGAGGTTTTTTGGTGGTGGTGCATTGTGGTTTTTTTGGAGTTTGGTTTTGGTTTCACACAAGCAGTCCTTGCTACTAGCAGGATTCACAATTAAGAATCTTGAACTACAAATACTGCAGCATTGACCATATAACTTAAAAAAACAAAAAAACCCCAAACAACAAAGAAATGCACAAAATAAAGCAAGCAAACAAAACCAAACCACATTATTGATGGTTAAATTTCCTTCTTCTTTGAAAGCATATTTGGTATTATCTGACCTATGCATGTCTTTACTTCAAAACAAGTAACACAGTCAAAATAAGCAGACTTCTGCAGTGACAGCTGTGGCATGACATATGAAGGCACCAGTATAATATCTGTGCACTAATAACAGTACCTGTATAAGAAGTGTATTAAGAGCTGCAGTTCAAATTCAGGTTTAGAATCTTAGGCAATATGTAGTACTTAGGTGTGGAAAAAAGTATAACTTGTTTATATGCTTCACAAATACTGATGCTTTTTATAAAAAGGCTGTATTTGCTTTTGTACCTGAAGTATTAACCTTCCATCATCTTGGTATTGTGATTTGTACATTCCTTTCATCTCTCCACCACAGCCTGTGTAATCTTTTTCAAGCTATGTCAGAGCAGATTTAAACACATTTAAAAAGTGTACTGTCATGTCTAACTAAATGGTAAGAGAATGATGATGTGATGTTGTCAGAATTCTTTTGTCCAAGGAAAACTATTATGTGTAAGAAATAGGGATTTTTCTGTGCATTCTCATGAGATGTGATACATGGAATATGCTTGGTAATTAATGTATTTGGTTTTTTGTTACAGGATATGAATGAGCAGTACCTGGGAGATACTTTTTTTGATGCTTCATTGATGATTTGGTCTGTAGCATTGGCTGTGATTACTCAGATGGGTCTTTGTTCAGCATTCATTTGTACGTTATGGGTAGCATTTCCTTTACTTGCTAAGCTGATGATCCATAGAGAATTCAGCCAAAAAGGTAAGAGTTTTCAGTGTAAGAACAGTACTATGTGGGTTTATTAATAAAGTGATCAGATACTTTGATGGACAGTAAACATTGTTATTAAAACAGTGTTTGGGACAGAATACCTGTTTAGTTTGTTGGTTGTTTTTTTGTTTGTAATACAAGAATGGTTATGTGGTGTTTTTGAAAGAGTTATGTTGGCACTCGTGATGCAAAATGAGATCACATTCTGTATTTATGTCAGGCATAAGGGCCCGTATTGTATATTGGGCCTTGCAGCAGTATATGGATATAGTAGTAAAGCTGTGTATTTATGTCCTTCTGAGCTTTTACTTTATTTGTCTCTTGTGTTGGTTTCGTTTGTTGGGGGTTTTTTTCTGTCCCCTATAGGTACCACAATGAAGTTTGTCATGATGTACATGCTGGGAATGTTTGTTCCCTATCTATATATGATGTACCTTAGTTGGACTGTATTTGAAATGTTTACACCTATCATGGGACGAAGTGGTTCAGAAATCCTACCAGATGTGGTGTTAGCAGGATTTATTGTGGTCATAACTATGATTCTGTCATCCTATTTTGTAAGTAGAATTTGCCAATGTTCTTTAAAACTTTGAACTTCCTCTAGAGTTTACAATCTGTGTTTTTCTAAATTAATACCTGAAGTTAATGAATATTTGACAATATCTTTGACATATTTCCTAGAAGTAACATCTAAGATTTCATGTTTTGTGTTAGTCAAACAAAAGTTACTGAAGTGGGGGTTACAAAAGTATGTATTTTCCAATTATAGTAGAAATCTAGTAAATAATGTAGTAAAAATTGGTGTAAAATATCCAATTTAATGCTGAAGCTTGAACAGGCATTCATTTTAGCTGAAGGATAGTATTTGGCTGAACAATACATATGCCATACTTAAGTTTTCACGTTGTCTTATTTTTTTGTGCTACAAAGATTCTGGGGTTTTTTTTGTTGGCAGATAATTTAGAAATAGTGTTTTTTTTTTTTTTTTTTTTTTTTTTTTTTTTTTTGCAATCTCCAGGAAGTCCTCACTTTATTCCTTGTGGTTTTAAATGCTGAGATTACAAAGAAGTGTCTTGTGACAAGTAGTATTTGCAATGATGTCTTTTTTTTTAGTATATTTTCAGTTCTGTAATTAGATTTCAGAGTTATATGAATAGTGTTGTAAGTCTTGCAGTTTTATAACTGGGCTGTCTTTTTATTCTCTAGATTAACTTCATTTACCTTGTCAAAAGTACAAAAGCGACGCTAATAACTTTAACTACTGTGTTTGTAGTCACTCTGATTCTCGTTTGTAGTGGAATCTTCTTTCCTTACAGTTCTGATGCAGCTAATCCAAAACCTAAGCGAGTCTTTCTCCAGGTAAGAAAAGCTTTGCATGTTTTATTGTCTCTATTGTTTATGAAAATGGTGGTGGTTTGTTTTTTGGTGTGTCCTGTCCC